>CAUYPK010085391.1:0-133808 GCA_963574355.1 Loris lydekkerianus | reverse complement strand
TTCTTTAAGGCTGCATAGGTATACATATACCACAATTTGCTAGTCCATTCATGGGTCGATGGACACTTGGGCTTCTTCCATGACTTAGCAATTAAAAATTAGGCTGCAATAAACATTCTGGTACAGATGTCTTTGTTATATTGTGGCTTTTGGTCTTCTGGGTATAAACCTAGTAAAGAAATTATAGGATTGAATGGAAGGTCTATTTTTAGATCTCTAAGTATGATCCAAACATCCTTCCAGAAGGAACGTATTAGTGGGCATTCCCACCAGCAGTGTAGAAGTGTGCTCAGAGCCTCAAGCTGTTGCCCTGGGCATCACAGCTCACAGCAACCTCCAACTCCCGGGCTCAAGCGATTCTCCTGCCTCCGCCTCCCAAGTAGCTGGGACCACAGGCACCCACCACAACACCCAGCTATTTCTTGGTTGCAGCCATCATTTTTGTTTGGCAGGCCTGGGTTGGATTTGAACCCACCAGCTCAGGTGTATGTGGCTGGTGCTTTAGCCACTTGAGCCACAGGCGCCAAGCTTATTTTGATCTTTATGGCTCTGGTAACATACACTTTTTCAGAGGTTTGCAATATTCTTAATAGAAGTAAGACTCAAAGTAGAACAAACCAAACTAGCCAGGATTGTCAGATCTGAGCTTCCACCTATTAATTATTGATCAAGATACAGTATTAGGATTATTTTTTCTTTGGAAAGTCAAATCTGAGACACTTGCCATCTGGCTTGCACTCATTTTAAAGTTAAAATTACTAAAAAGCAAAGACAAGAACCACTTTCATATCCCATACCCAGAAAATAGAGTCTGACAACCAGTAATGCTCAATAAATAAGCAAATATTTGCCAATTTAATTAATGTTTCAATTAGAGGTTTTATTTAATCATCCATACTGGTTTTACATTTTTAAACTTAATTTGAATCCCCAAATATATGCCATTCATTTAAAATCTTGTGTTACCAGCATTACAAAATCCATTGTCCTAAAATCATTATATGAGGTGGGACAAATAAGTTAGTTGAATTCATCTTAGAAAAAGTGCTACATATCTCATTGCTGAATATCACTAAAGTCACCTTCAAAGTACTCCCCTTGGGAAGCTATGTACCAATACTAGTACCTAGTCAACTCTTCAAAGCAATTTTTTAATTTGTTTGTTTTTGAGACAGAGTCTCACTCTGTCGCCCTGGGTAGAGTGCTGTAGCATCATAGCTCACAGCAACCTCAAACTCTTGGGCTCAAGTGGTCCTATTGCCTCAGCCTCCTGAATAGCTAGAACTACAGGTGCCCACCACAATGACTGACTATTTTTAGAGACCTGTCTTCCTCTTGCTCAGGCTGGTCTCCAACTCATGAGCTCAAGCAGTCCAGTTTGGCCTCCCAGGTTGGCCTCCCAGAGTGCTAAGATTACAGGTGTAAGCAACTGTGCCCAGCCTTCAAAACAATTTTGGAACTCTATTTCTGGAACATCTGTTAGTCATAGCAGGAGTTCTGATAATAAATCACATACTCTTTTTTTGTTGTTGTTGTTTATTTGTTTTTTTATTTTTAAAGTGCTTTGAAGGATGGACAGTGCACAGCTTCCCAAGGGGGGGTAACTGTAGTGATGTTCAGCAATGAGGTTTGTAGCACTTTTTCTATAATAAGTTTGTGAACTTAACCACCTGGCCTTGTAGGCTACCAGTCCTGTAAAAAATGTATGCATCCCTCATTAGTATTTTATGAAAATCAAAAGTGTCATTTAGAAAATTATTCTAGGAGAAAAATGACTTACATATTTTCTATTAGTTCTTCCTGTTTAAGGTATTTGGCTAACGAAACACTTTGATCATAACAAACAAATATTTTTCTATTTGTTTTTGACAACCAGTGCTAATTAACCATGGACCCTAGTACAACCTGTTACTGTTATTAGCAGTACTCATTAGATTCTTCCTTTTCCAATTACAGTTATTGCTTCTAAAGCAACTAATGTTATAGTCAGTTCCCAGTATTTACTGGTTCCAATCTATACCTTATATATTTTTAATAACTTATTTTGTACCATAATTACTTTGATGATTTTCTATTATCTATTTTGGGCATGTACTACTACTGAGAGTGAGCAATGTTAGCTATGTAATATACAGCCCTGAAACCGTAGAGGATTAACAATATAAATCTTCATTCCTTATTTATGCCAAAGAACAGAATGGTCCCCAGTGATGGAAAGATATGGTTACAATTTGTGTAGTTATTCAGAGACCCAGTATAACTGAAGCTTTGCCATCTGTAATTCATGGCTTCAAATTCAAAGTGGTAACATCTAGTCAAGAGAGCAGGGAAACAGATTGAGAGATTGAGGCACAGCTCTTAACTGCCCCACCCTCGATCACGGTATCACTTTGTTCACAATTCATTGGTGCGAATGAGTCATATGACCCCACCTATAATAAAAAGGGCTAGAAAACAAATTTTTACTCTACGTAAGCCAAGGAAAAATTTGATGAATCCAATTGAATCTTGGAAACAAATTTCAAATAAATGCTTAGATTTTACAGACTCAACTTGTTACAAATAATCATTAATTATTATTATCATCTTGATACAAAAATTGATGTAACATTTTCCATATGAGCTTGCACACAAGTTTCCAGGAACGATGTTAAATCTGTAAATAGCCTTTCATTCTAGACAATATAAAGATAAAAGAGAGTCTTCTTGATCTTTTCTTTACCCAAGACAGGGATTCAACTAAGCTCCTAATTCCCTTTTTAAACAGAGGAGTAGTAAAACCAAACACGAGGGCTCTAGGGGCCAAGATTGCTGCAGGTGCTGGGTGACTTTTAGCTGTTACATAATGGAAGACAAACACACGCAAAGAGTGCCAAAAAATGTATACACATGTTAAGGGGGGGAAAGTACTAAAATTGTAATACTCAGGTTACTTTTGAGTTATGCAATTATGAGAGACACAATATACCAGATAAGAAACTTTACCAGTATATGTTACTACAGTCTTAATATAATACAGTTTTTCCTTGCTTAAACTGTGTACACACATTTTGGTATGTGTGTGTATCATCTTTAAGATTACGAACAAAGATACTATATATCTTTCAGTTTAATATGTTATTATACTCTCTATGTACTTTTATTTTAAGTAGTGGTGTTTTATTAACAGCTAATTCTGTCTATGACATGAACAACATTGACCTTGGATATCACCTAAAGCCCCTTAAGGATCAATTGAAAGTCTAATCAAAGTATTTCTGAGGGAATGGTATTCAGGGATGTCCAGAAATCTTCAGGCATTTCTCAAACATACCTTCTCACTTATGAAGGAAACTAAAAACCCTTTCTGACTTCTGTAACTAATAGCCACTTTTAAAAATAAATGGTAAATTGCCCTAAAGATATACTATATTCTCTCCTAGGAAGATTTCACTTTGCCACTTGCTGTCACAAATTGTGATAAAACTCTTGAAAACTTTGTGTAACTAAATTTCATGTTTTCTTTTCCCCTTCGCACTTTAAATGGAAAGGCATCATCGCTTATTTTTATTACTGAAAGCTAGAATTCTAAAAGTTATTTTGCCTGTTTCATTTGCTGGCCCTTTTCTATTCCCAAGTTCATTCATATGCAGAATTACCCATGATATTCTGAAGAAAACAGGATGTCATTCTCTAAATGAAACACTTGGAAAGAGGATTATTTCTATTTCAAGCCTCCAGTTTATTTTAATTTATTTGCTGATGGAGCCAAGATCTGCAAGGAACCAGTTCCACATTCTCCTGCTGATTCTAAGTGCAAAAATCTACATCATGGCCTTTGTATTAAAGGATATAATACATCTTTTAAAATAGAGTGTTCTAGCCATATGTGCCAGGGCCCGACTGACTTCAAATCCAGACAGACAACATTACTACAGGAAAGCTTCAGTCTTGAGAAGACAGGCTTTCACATAAATGAATGATAATTTAAGAAAAAAGAAAAAGAAAAAAAAGAATGGGCTGAACTTAAAATACATTGTCAGGGTACCAGAGTCCAAAATAGAGTGAAAATGTATGCCTCAACCTAAGCAGTTTTTGTCTGCCACTCATTTCATGGCTTATAATCTCACGCAAGTGAATATTTTCAAGAGGGTGCTTTTGTTGCTCAGAATTTATTTCGCCTGGGTGCACTCTTGTATTATCATGAGCAATTCTCAGACTAGCTCCAGAGGGAGGCCGAGTTTGCTACTGACATTCGGGTTACACAAGCTCCTAAGACGTGTTCAAATCAGTGATTTAAGAGCCTTGCCCTCTGCTCATGCTCACTCTTCTAAGACCACGGAACAAGATAAATAATCGCTAGCACATTTGGAATGAACTACAATTATTCAAAATAATTGAATAGCTGGTGTTTTGTTAAGATATATAGGTTGTCACTAATATATCCCTGGAGGTGACACGATTATTTAAAAGGAGAAAGAACTGTTGAAATCACTGAGCATGTGGCTAGTAGGGAACTGAAGAGGCTCTTAAAGGAATTGGCAACCTCAACCTTTTCCTCAGAGGATAGAGAAAGAGATCTCGAGTATAGAATCAATTAACAGTGCACAGCTTTGTAGTTTACTGTAGGCAAGTGATTGAGTGATTTCATTCGGTTCTCAACTTGTGGGTCATGACCCCTTTGTAACAATGAAAATACATCCTGCATATTAGATATTTACATTCATAACTGTAGCAAAATTGCAGTTATGAAGTAGCAACAAAAATAATTTTATGGTTACCACAACATGAGGAACTGTATTAAAAGGTTGCGGCATGAGCAGGCATTAGGAAGGTTGAGAACCATTGATTTAATACGTTAACTTGGTGAGTTAGATGACATTTGTGTTATATACAATTTTCAGCTAAAGAAATGATGATTTGAGGAATTTAAAATGATTTAACCTGTCTTAGTGTTAGCATGGAGTGAGCATATTATACAACTCTGACCCCTTGATTGTATCTCTGGAAAGAAACTCCCAGAACCACTGTAAGGGGCAAATGGGCAGCAGAAGCAATTAGGCATGTGGATAGCATCCTGCCTTACGTCCATCAAAGCAGCTTCATTTTGTTTACAGTAGGATTTCATGTAATATTATATTTAAAAATTAAAAATTAGCCCCTTTCCTTTATGACAAGACCCTGGCTTTTGGCCACAGATGATTTCATTAAGGTTGGCATATAACCCAATCTGGGCCAATTTCATTATCTACTACACATAAAACACAGATAGGTAGGGCAAGTCAAAGTTGGATTTATCTAAAGTTTATATATATCTATATTTAGATATAGACTTTCAGATCAAATCCAACTTTGACTTGCCCTACCTATCTGTGTTTTATGTGTAGTAGATAACGAAATTGGCTCAAGTTGGGTTATATGTCAACCTTAATTATATATGTCTAAATATATAAAGATATAGATCTATATAAACTATTTATGTACACAGATATAGATCTTCCTTTGATTCCTTTACACTCTCCTTTTATTGCTTAAGTTAGCTCAAGGTTTTTTTTTTTTTTCTTCTCTTTTCAATTAACCACATCTTAACTAAGAGAGCCATAGTTTTAAAAAGTAATTCTGAAGACAATTGTGTTCTGTAATCAGAAGTGTATTTTATCTTTCTATCCTATCTTATTAATTAATTAAAGGAAATAATTTAATTCCTACTATGTTAAGTCCAAATGCCATCAATAATTGAGAAATAAGAAAACCATTTTTACTACATTATTATAAAAAATACAAATGATCCAAATACAGGTAAAATTTGATCCCTGTAAATCCTTTTAAATAAATCAATTGCAATGGTTTCCAGAAATTAAATTCAATTTCTTTTTCCTTAATTTCTATCTCTAATTCTGAAAATTCACATTATATTTGAAGACTCTTCACTTTTTCTATGGTTATTCTACTTATTTCAAAGCACAGTAATTAATTTTACAATATCATCTCAAGTATGATCATTATTGCATATGGCATTACATCTAAGTCCATACGTTAAAATAAAACTATTCTGAAGTGTTCAACATGTAAAGTAAAATCCTGTTAGTTGAAGTACAAATTGTACAAAGTGAATAATGGTATAATTGTATTAAAATAGGACACCTAGCACAACTTTAGCACCCGTCGACATTTGATTAAACAGACTATTTGGAAAATAACGTTCTCACACTAAATTGCTGAATTGGTTAACTCTAAAAGTTTTTGCTTCTGAAAGTTTTCGTTTTTTTGTTATCAATGGTAGGTTATTGCCTTGTATTTCCTTTGTTCAGATACACATCCACTCAGTTTATGACAATAATCTCTCAACTCTGCCATATCTCTGGCTCTTCTGTCCTTTCCATTGCAAGTCCAATGCAATGTATACCCAATCCATAAACTATTCCTCAAAAAAACTACCTTCACCTTCCATTGTCTTATTAAGAAACAAACACCACCACAAACAAAAAATACCATTTTTAGAAAAGAAGTTAGTACTTTGGGAGGGTATTCAAGTTGATCTGATCTGGCCCAACACAAACTACTGTCATAAAGGCAGGCATCTTTAAGGCATATATTTTAATATTCATATGTTAAGACCATTTAGTTACTCCAGTTTTACACCTGAAGTAGTGGAGGCTCAGAGAATGTAACTGATTTTCCAAAGTTATGTAGTTAATAAGTAGACTTTGAAATACAGTCTGTTAGGATTTCATAAAATACTTCATGAGAAATAGGTTTTAATGTGAAATAAGTGTAGGACAATAATGTATCATATATATCCATCATGGAAACGTAAAGAAATTGAAGAGTCCTACAGTAACAAAGGCATCTTAATTAGATTAATTCTGTATTTCTCAAGAAAATTAGACCTCACTCCCTCTTTCCTGTTCCACTAATATTATCACTAGTAGACTATTATAGAAATATTTCTTCTCTGTCAAAGACACACGTGCATGTCTTTTTTCTTGGCTTTACTGGTAACTTCTTCCTGCTCTGTGTGACCAGTGTCATATTATCAATCATACAGCTGCCTTTCCCATCACATGGTTAGACATGTTATTCCATTGGTTCAATAAGTGTACCACAGACCCTGGACATAGTAATTGTTTCAAAACATGCCCATGATCTAAGCAAAGCAAACTAGAGCCTTTCTTGCCTGTGTGAACCCTACATAGGCATCGTTATATCATGTGAATGTGGAATAAACTCAGACAAAGTTAAGAGATGGAAAGCAAGGCACTGAGACCGACTTCTTAGGTCCATCTCTGTCTAAGGTAAACTTTGCCCTTGACATACATAGGCCAAAGATTTTCTTTCGAACTATGTTCATTTGAATTGTGGTTCTGTCACTTGCAACCAAAAATAGTCCTGACATAAAAACTTGGGAAGTTTGTGTACTATGCAATGCACAGTTTCAAAAACTACACAGATCTATTCTAAAAATTGCACTTAATTACCTTTTTGATATTGTAGATCCTGATAAGTAGTAACTCCCCTCCCCCCGACTATGTCTTTTCCACTATCATTTCTCTTGATAACATGCATATTTTACTACACACCAAAAAGCCACCAGGGTTTTTCTTATTGTTGTTGATTATTATATTTACCCATAAAGACCCTGAATTATATTAGTATTTAGCTAGTTACAACCCAATCGTAGGTCAGATTTCCTAGAAGCTTGGACCTGGATAAGGATTATTGTGCTAGTGACTCACAAAGGTACTACTGTTAGCTGAAAACAGAAGATAGTGAGAAAAACAGGAGAGGGGAAGAAAGCTACGAAGATGTACATGCAGATAAAATCTAGCCTCCGTGGCATCTCTTACGGAGTTTCAGCCCAGGAATGTCATTTTCCAAGGGTACATGTCAAATCTATTTAGTAGAGTATAAATGTCTTAACACAATAATTAAGAAAGTGAGGTGAAAGTTATGTTAACCAGTTTGATGTAAGCATTCCAAATTGTATATAAAATCCGCAAATTGTACCCCATAAATGCATTAATGTATACAACTATGATTTCATTTAAAAAAAAGTTTCTCCCCTTTCCTGATGGCTATTCTAAGAAGAGCATAACTGCAACTGTTAGCTGCCCACACTCACAGACTCTGGGAGACGGGTGATCTCAGGCCAGGAAAGATATCAGGGCAAAGCAAAAAAAAAAAAAAAAAAAAAAAAAAAGCTGCTTCCAGACCGTCCTTGAAATAGCCTTAAGAAACTGTACAGAATAATCTAGAAAGAACTCAGTTATCATGAGATTAATCCAGGTTAAATTCCAGTTATGAAATTTAATTTTGGAGTGAACTTGGACAAGTTGTTTCACATCTATTGGCACAGGAATAAGAATACATTTCTTTCCCTGATGACTGGAGGTAAAATATTTAAAGCATTTGCCTCTACTAGGCACTCAACTGTAATAATGCATATAAAATTAAGCAGCTGGTTGATTTCTCTAATCTCATTACTAACTAAAAGAACATTTATTATTTGATATAAAAAGTAATTTAAAAGTAACATTTTATTGACGCTTTCCTCTCAAAAAAATAAAAAATAAAAAACCAACAAGGATTATATACCTAATACATGTCAAACTATTGAATTGTGGTTCTGACATAAAAACTTGGGAAGTTTGTGTACTACGCAATGCACAGTTTCAAAAACTACACAGATCTATTCTAAAAATTGCACTTAATTACCTTTTTGATATTCTTCATTCTTCATTCTTCAACTCTGTTTTAAACTCTACGCTGCAAGGCAGCTGTACGGAACGTCTTCAGTTCTTCTTCATTCTAGGCTCCCTGAAATCATATCCCACCCAAGAATCTAATGTATATTAGATTATCTTGAATTTTTTTTCCTGTGTTAGTTTGCTAAGTCTGTACTAACCAAGTACTACAGAGTAGCTGATATTAATAATAGAAACTTATTTTCTTATAATTCTGCAGGCTGGAAATCTGTGATGAGGATAAGGGCAGGGTTAATTTCTTCTGAGATCACCCTCCTTGTCAAGGGCTGTCTCCCCTCTGTGCCTTCCCGTGGTTTCCCTTACGTGTTTGTCTGTGTTTTAATCTCTTCCTACGAAGACACTAGTAATATTGAATCAGAGTCTACCCTAATGATCTCATTTTAACTTAATTACCTCCTTTAAGGATCTTTAAATATGGTAATATTCTGAGGCATGAGGGGCTGTGACTTTAAAATATGAATTTGGGGGAAAACACAATTCAACCCAGAACAGTCTTATTTTTCCTACAGCTTACTTTTATCAAGCACCCTCTTGTTTATTCCAGTGTAAATCCCCTTGGCCTTTCTGGCTTCCATTAGTTCAGTTTGGGCAGGTGAGAGGAAGCAAATATGAATGGCCAGGACCTAAGATTTTTCCTGTCACATTTTATAACAAAATAGATTTAAAATTTTAAAAATGGATCTTGTAGAAAGCATATTTCACTGGAACTCAACATTGGACATGTTAATATATGTTAAAACAGGCAGTGACCATCTTACAAGGGAGGTAGGGGGAGACAAAAGAACTAATTTAATTTTGAACCTGTGAATATGAGTTGAGAAAAGGATGACTGTTTTGCCTTTTCTTTCATTGTTTTAGCTTTAATTCTAATCCAGAGTGGAAAATAGGCTGAACTCTTACAGAGATGGTGTTTATAAAATGTAAGACTCTCGCAAACAGATACAATTACTAGAACAGAAATTGCTAGATCCTGATTATTTTGTTTACATGTACATCGTGTTTAGGTTCTAGACAGCATAGTGTTATGTTTATCTATAACTATTGCTTGAAAGCAGAGTCGGGGATGGGCAGACTCAGGTTATCTGAGGCAGGGAGGATCTCTGTAGTTGGAAGTCAATAGTCAGCCGCCTACCAGAAGAAAGAAGTCATTTGTCTGGGAAGAACAGTTGCCTCTTCCAACTCAGAGGAATAGAATTCACTGTTAAAAAGGAAACACTGTAAGAGTCAAAATACAAATCCAAATAATGAGGTGATAAAAAGTACAGACTATCAATTTACAAATTCCTAAACACTAAAACAGAGGAGAGAGAAAAACTTTATAAGCAATTTTCCAGTGTCTGCATGATTATTACTAAATAATCCAGAGCTTCCTATTCCTTTATTTCTTTCCAGTATGAATTTTTAAAAATGAGCTCAATAGCTCAGACTCTTTAGATCATCATTAACTTACCAGTCATTTTATTTATTCATGTTCCATTCTTACATCTTGTGCTCCCTTTTCTCTAAAGTATTTGTAAAATTCTATTCTTTTCAAACCCTTTGGCTACCATGAATTATTTCTGTCTTTTTCTTGCATTGAAAACTACAAATGTCTTTGTTACATTTTTTTTTTCCCATTTTCAATTTCAGGTTACATTATAATAACAATTAGAACCACAATTATATTTTTATATATTTATATTAGTGGTTTATATATTATAATTGGTCATAATTATCTATGTAATTATATGTAAATACTATATATGTAATATTTCTAGGATATTTGAAAATATGCACAAGACTCATCTAACTTAGGCTGGATTATTTCTCCACATATAGGTTCATATATAAAAGCACTTCTTATGTTTCTGGTGATATTATATACTAATATTAGCAACATACACTAGAAGTAATTGATAAGGTGTAATCTTATTTATGTTATGTTAATCTCACTTAAAATGTATGTCCTTATTGCAGTAATTGGGTATGTTATCTAGATTGCCCTTCTAGACTGAGGCACTCCTTCTCCCAGCTGCTGGGATTATTGGCTACTGATGGCTCTTAGATGGTTTCCTTTCAGGAGATTGTTTGCAGCTTAAAAGAATATCCTTTTCTAAGGTCACATCTCTCTCCTGAAGTCAGCAGGCATCCAGTGACTAATTGGTGTGGAGATATAATCACCCAGTGACTTTGCCCCAAGTTAGAGCAATTCTGAAGCATTGTCCAGTCTCAAGAGCTCCCACAAGATGAACTGAGACCTTTAGTGTTGCTGTATAATAGTTGGATTCCTCACTCTGTCCAATCCTTCTTCCTTCACTTCTCCACAGATGTTGATCTTGAGGGCAGCTTCTAATCCATTTTCAACATCCAAATCTCTGTCTCAAAATTTGTTTCCCGGGCTAGCTATCATTAAATTGTTAATGTCATTAATGGTATAAGGAAGGTGCTCCAATAGGATTTTGGAATTGGACAACCTCATACACGTACAAAATAAGACCCATTGGTTATAGGATGCTGCATTGCAACTGTTAAATATTACCAGTGGCAAACTGAGATAATGTAGATGTGCAGTAGCAAGTATAATATTTTGGGCTTTTAAAAGGTTCCTTGGAAGTGCAAATTATAAGAACAATAGTATCCTGATAACTCTTGCTGGGTGCCATTTATGTACCAGAGGAAGACAATAAAAAGGAGGTGATTAATCACTGAATTATATAAAAGGGAGAAATCTTTGGTAGCATAAAAAGAGACTCTTATCTTTTACAGCCAGAGGGCAAAAAAATCTGAGGAAGAAGTTCTTGACTTAATTATAAAGAGTACCAGAGTTCCAGGCAAGAGAGGGCAAAGAAATCTAATGAATAAGACCTAGTTATATGAGTAGCAAAGTTCGGCGATGATTTATTCTTAGCCCTTTCTAAGTGCCCAGTCTCTCTGCCAAGCCCTGCTTGGGAAAGAACAGGTTTTTGAAACTTGGATTGGGGATATCTGTTTTTTCATACTCAAAAAGAAAAAAAAAAAAATCTTAAAACTTCAGAACTCACTGAGTTGACTAGCTGAATGCTCTGCCTTTTAACATGTGTACCCTTGAGGATCAATCCACATCTCACCTCATAGTCAACCCCATATGTTTATGTCAAAACTGACATAAAAGCTGTCAGTTTTGTGTAGGGCTCCAGTTACAGGCTGGGGCGTATGCACCCCACCTTGCAGTCTATATCTTAGCAGATTTCAAGATGTTAGAGAATAAGGGATGGGTAATATGCAGTATGGACTTTATGTCACAATTCAATAGGAAAATCACAACATAAAGTTCTGGAAAAATACCACCTGGTATTGAGAATTATAGACTATTTTAAAAACAGCCCCTCACATTCCACCAAGTCTGACTGGGATAAAGCTCTTGGCTATAGGACAAGAAATGACCATGTTGCTAGAACTACTCATCCTTTGTGAGCTGCATCTGCCAGAACCACCAAATCATAATTGACAAAGTACAGCAGCCATTCTTTGTAAGATGAATGTGGTTCAACTAGGATCAGGAAAAAAACAGAGATAGAGGTACGAGAAAGTGTCACAAGGATGTATAATCAATCTCCACTGCATTTACCACTGTGAGACTGATATTGCCCCTTCACTTCCCACCTGTTGCCGCATGGAGTGAGGGAAGGTGTATCACCAGGTGAAAGAAGAAAAGAAAGAATTAGCTTTGTTAACAGGTAGATTATCTCAGTATGTGAACGCAGGCTAAAAAAGATCTGGGGTATTTCAGCCCCATGGAAAGACAACAGGAAGGGGAATTCTCTCCATTGGCAACGCTTTAGTTGGCATGCTTAGTTATCACTTCATGTAAAAGGAGAAGTACCTCAAAGTAAGAATATAATACAGACACGTACAGTGGCAAATGGCTTGGTTGATTAGTCTAGGGTCTAAAAAGAGAAAAAAATTGAAGACTAATAATAAGTCTAGGAAAAAGGCAAGTTGAAGGCATTATTGAAAGGACCAGTGGAGGGTCAGTTCTTTGCCTTGTTCATTAACTCCCACCAGAGAGTAGCCACTACTGAATAGGAATTCAATAACTAGGAAAGCAGAGCTACTTGACTGCTGATTCTGACTTAGCCAGCCAGCCACTGTCATTGCATACCCCATAGCAGGCACAATAAATTCACAAAGGAACCCTGGTGGAAAGGTTAAAAGATATGCAGGGACCAACTGCATATGTTCCACCTCAGCGAAGCTGATTTAGTTACTTCTGTTGCTAAACAACCAAATGCCTGACACAAAGACAACAAGTCTGGATATAGCATCTTGTCTGAAGAAAATACATGGCCATAGGAAAATACATGGTCAATACATGTGTAATTGGAAATAGACAACTATTTTAAATTGCACATGAACTTTATGGCCACTGTATAAATTAGCTACTTGGTGACGTGTTGATTACATCAGCTCCTTTCTACCCTGAAAAGTCCAAAAGTTAATTCTGAATGGAAAGAATGTATATCTCAGATATAAGTTTGCTTTTTAGACACCACAGTTTAAGAGCTTAAAAACCATTTAATTCACAGACACAGGCTGAACATGACTTTGCTCCTGAACCACATTACAGCAAAGAGGGCGCAGTAGGAGGCACGTGACCTTTGAATACTCTGGTCTTATCCGATGCTGTCATTCCCAGAAGCCATTCACATGCTTTGTCCTCAAGGAATAGGATGAGTATGTATAGAAATCTTGGCTGCCAGAAGCAGTGAATAAAGCCTATATAAAAGCTCATAAATGTGCTTGTATCATTATTTTAAGAAGGATTATGTAATTTTCCCTTGTTGAAACACCTACAAAAAAAAAGAATGAGAATTTCAACCTTGATCTCTTTCCACTATGAATCATTGCCTTTCCATATTTGCATCTACAGTATTGCACAAACAGGAAAAACAGCAGGAAAAAAATAGTCTTTCCAGAATAGGTGACCAACATTGCAGTTTAATGCCTCATTGATACACAAAAATGTTCACTTTTGTCTTAATTTTGTCAAACTGGAATCAATCTAAATCTTCATCAATAGGGAAATGGTAATATAAAATATAATGTATAAACATCATGGATAAGAATGTGACCATTTAAAAATCTTATTTTTTGAGGCTGGGCATGGTTGCCCACTTCTGTAACTTCAGCACTTGGGAGGCCAAGGTGGGTGGATTGTCTGAGCTTACCAGTTCAAGACCAGTCTGAGCCAGAGGGAGACCTTGTGTCTAAAAATACCCAGGCATTGTGGTGGGCATCTGTAGTTCCAGCTACTTGGGAGGCTGAGGCAAGAGAAGCACTTAAGCCCAGGAGTTTGAGGTTGCTGTGAGCCATGGCACCAGCACTCTACCAAAGCTGACAAAGTGAGACTGTTAAAAAAAAAAATCTTATTTTTTGTTGATTGATGTGCCTACTTAGTAAATAGTAGAGTCTAGCCTAAGACACACAAGGCACTATCCCATCGCCAATGCATTTAAGAACAACTCCAAATTGTGTGTTTTATTATATTTGTATATATTTTACATTGAAAAATGCAATCAAAACGTGATTAGTAATCATTACATGTGGGTATGATTCAAAAATAAGTTTTATTTCTTCCAGTATTAAAACCTACTACCTCTCTCTTTCATAATTTACCCTCTCTATCTCCTTGTCTCTTTCTTGTTTTTATTTCTCTTTTGATTATTTTCTCTAAAGGCTGAAAATTAAGTTAGGTTCTTGTATTTTGCATGCTTAAAAAAAATTAACTCCAATAATACATCAACAGTGATAGCAGTAAAATAAAGTTATACCGATACCAGAGTTTCAGGTTCTTGGTCTCCACGATTCGAAGAATGAATCGAAGGACCACAGATCAGTGGTAAGATAGGATTTATTCCCAGAAACAAATACAAAATCTTACAAAAATCAAAGGTCTTGGCGGAGAGAACCCAGGAGAGGTACAAGCTCTCCTGCTCCCTCTTGAGGTCTGTCCTGGGGCTCTCTGCTCAGGGGTCTATACAGTCACAGGGGGCTGTTTTGCCCAACTCAATGTTGACTTTTAGGGCATGGGTCTTTCTCTGTTAGAGCCAGTCATCCAATCAGCAGCAAAGTGCCAGAATTCTAAGGCCCTGGAAACTCACATGAGGAGACAGCAAGGTGCCATTCATGAAATTGACCAGCTAGCAGTGCACAGGAAGGAGACAGCAAGGTGCCAGTGTCTCCCCAACAGGTGTCCAGCCCTTCCAGCAAGCCGGCCACTGCAGCATCACCACTGCCAGGGCCAAGGCGGCAGGTGGTGGTGCCACCTGTCCGGCATCAATATAATCCAAGAACAGACGCTGCGAGTGACATGAGAACTCTAATTTTGATATTACCACTAAGCAAATTTTAGCTTTTTAGTATTTTTCAAATTTTTCAATAATTACTACTTTAAAGGAAGTATTGTTTAGACAAAAATGTTTTGAGCTGTTCATTAAAGATGAATATTTGCCACACCATTTTTTTACTATCAAGAAGTTAACATTCTAATATGCATAATGAGAAGTAAATAAGAACTTAAATCATGCAATTTATGACTTAGAAACCATTGTGGTTTATAACTTTCTGTGTTCTACCCAGGGGCTGCAGCTACACTACAGATAGAGCTCCTTCCTACAATTTTAGAACAATACATAAACAAATAAATGACCAGGATGCAGCATAATAATGTTTCTTCCTTTTATGCAGCATAATTTCATAGTAGCTATGTCCAGGGGCCCAGTCATTTTATGTTTTCCCTAACAATGTACATGCAGTTAATTACCACAGTTGCTTTGCTCATTTGTGTTGTTGACAAATCTTGATATGTTAATAAACTCTATTTGTTACCTGAATAACCCCATTACATTTCAGGATAGCTTTGAAATTACTACCCATACTAAAGCCCTAAAATCAGAAGGCAAGAAAATGGTTATTTAGTATCCAATATAGTTAATCATCTTCTACCATACCAGGCAGAGTTCCAAGAGATATCCATTAACACACTGAAACTAGAATACTCGGGAGTGTTTGTTTATTGAATAGTTGTTTACAAAGAGGATACCAAGAAAAGGAACCAAGAAAGGAAGAGAAACCCTAGTTAACTAAAATCTGGGAAGAAAGCGTTTTGTAGAATTGAAAGTTTTAGAGGACAGTAGTCTTTGACTGAAGGTCAACACCCAACCTAGGGCATCCAAGCAGGGCAGAGCCCGATCAAATACTCAGATCTCACTTCCCCCCCTCTCTCTGGTTTCCTGCTGTGGTTTTGAGTTTCTAAAACTCAATCTAAATCCAGAAGGCATGGAACTCCTTGATATAACGTACACATTTCTTCTTTCTTCTGTCAGAGAAGAGATCAAGGGGGAAATGATGATATGTATATCAAGAGCAACAAAGACAGACACAGGATGAATTTTTCTCCTTTAACTTGAACATAAAAATGCATAACAATAACAATAAATTTACATCTGAAGAGAGCGTTGGTTGACTTTTATCTTACATGTACCTAATTCAATCTGATACGGTATCAAGAGTAGAATTTGGTTTTCTGGGGAATCACCAATAAAAATCTCTTAGATTTCCAGGAATAAAGATAGAAAAAAGATGCTTGCTTGGTATTTTACATTTGCTTAACCAGTAAAGAAAAGTCTGTATTTTTAAGTGTTTTCAAAATTATACAGGCTCCTCTGATTAATAAGTCAGTTATGTAAATTTTTCTGTGATAATATAATTGTTCCCACCTGTACTTTCTTCATTTATCTTTTCAAGTCAATTATCTTCAACTCTTTTGGAATTTATTCATTTATCTTTGTATTCTTACATGACACTCTTGTATTCGGATTTTTTGATTGTTCAGTTCCAGGTATGCTATTAGTTTGCTAGAGCTGCTATAACAAAATACCTAGGACTATGCCTTTACTCACAGGTCTGAACCTAGAAGTCCAAGCTGAAAGTGCCAGAGGGTTATATTGTTTCCCCTGAGGTCTCTCTCCTTGCCTTGCTGATAGCTCCCTTCCCCCTGGGCCATCACACGGTTGCCCTTAGTTCTGTATGTTGCCTGTGTACTAGTCTTCTCTTCTTATAAGGCCACCAGTCCTTCCGGGTTGGGTCCTGCCATCTGACTCACTTGAACGCAAATTAATTCCATAAAGGCCCTATCTCCCCAAAAAGTGATGAAAGTGATGGCAAATGCATTTCCTATTCATGTTTCCTTATTTCTCCTGTTCTTAGTATATATAGTATACCAACCCCCACCTATGATTTGTGTGTTCCATTGCAAAGGACATTCTGTCTTTTCAAAATAAGTATTATTGTTTACATTTGAGGTTTACAGTATGATGTTATGAGACAGACATGCCTAAATAGTAAAAAAGTTAAAATAGTAAATTCAGTGAATATAGCTATCATGTCATAGATACTTTTGTGTGTGACAAGAGCAGCTAAAAAATGTTTTATTTGACAATTTCTAACCTACATATTTATTATTTTGTATCCTTTGATCTACATCTTCCCATATCTTCCTCCCTGCCCCCAAGGACCCCTCTTCTAGGTATACAAGGTCAGACAGTTAAGTTCACGAACTCATCCTAGAAAAAGTACTACCTACCTCATTGTTGAATATCACTATGGTCTTCTTTAAATTACTTGCCTCAGCCATCTGGTGACCACAGTGATATTCGGCAATGAGGTATGCAGCACTTTTTTTTAGAATGAGTTCAAGAACTTAACTGTCCAACCTCATATAACCAAAGGAGATGAAACCACCACTTACTAAAACTACCCTCCCATGTTCATCATGTCATTATTCCCCATAGCCAAGATAAGGCTCAAAGGAGTAGGGCGCTGGCCCCATATGCCAGAGATGGCGGGTCCAAACCCAGCCCTGGCCAAAAATGGCAAAAAAAGAAAAAAAAATATAACCAACCTAAATCCTATTGATAAATGAAAGGATAAAGAAAATGTACTACAGTTGTTTCTCCCCTGTATCCGAGGGCTCTTCATCTGTGAATTCACTCAACCACAGACAGACAATAATCAAAACATAAGCAATTGTATTAGATATTACAGGTAATCTAGAGACGATATAAAGATTACACATATGCAAGTATTATGGTGTTTATGTAAAGAATTTGAATATCATCAGATTCTGGCATATGAGGGGGTGCTTTGTTAAAAGAATGGACTAACTCTGCTTTCTGCCGAAGACGCCATCTTCTAGTAATTCACCAAAATGGCAAACACAAAGGGAAAGAGGAGAGGCACCCGATATATGTTCTCTAGGCCTTTTAGAAAACATGGAGTTGTTCCTTTGGCCACATATATGCAAATCTACAAGAAAGGTGACATTGTAGACATCAAGGGAATTTGGGTACTGTTCAAAAAGGCATGCCACACTGATGTTACCATGGCAAAACTGGAAGAGTCTACAGTGTCACCCGGCACACTGTTGCCATTGTTGTAAACAAACTAATGAAGAGCAAGCTTCTTGCCAAGAGGATTGATGTTCATATTGAGCATATTAAGCTCTAAGAGCTGAGATAGCTTCCTGAAATGTGTGAAGAAAAATAATCAGAAAAAGAAGGAAGCCAAAGAGAAAGTTACCTGGGTTCAACGGAAGTGCCAGCCTGCCCCACCCAGAGAAGCTCTCTCTGTGAGAACCCAGGGAAAGGCGCCTGAGCTCCTGGAACCTAAGCTTGCTGTGCCTATTGTGCCATGAATTGAAAGGAAAGCTTAGTCACATTCAATGGAAAGGACTCTCCCTGACCTACTGGAACCTTTTCCCTATGAATTCATGGCATAATTGGTATCAAAAATAAAGGACTATTGAAAAAAAAAAAAAGGACAAACTATGTATGTAGTGTATACAGTAAAATATAATTCAGCCTTAAAAATGAGGAAGATCCTGCCGTTCATAACATGGTTGGATTGGAGGGCATTATGCTAAATATAATAAGATAGACACGGAAAGAAAAACATTGCACCATCTTCTATGGGAATATAGAAAAGGAAAAGGGGTACTTCTGTCTGCTCTTCTGCTGCTGTCTGTGGTCTGGGAGAGGAAGTCACCTAGGTGTGATGAATCCAGGCGTACACATGGAGCTGACTGCTTATGAAACAGACTTAGAGGAATCTCCTGATTTCAAACCTCTCTGGTTCTTGGAGATAGCTGTGAGTGACAATTTCTAGAGTTTGGGGGATTAGGTAATATAAATTTTACAATTTCTTGACATTCCCTCATTACTACTTTAAATTGCACTTTTAATAGGACTGTTGTATAAAGACTTCTTTGCTTTTTTCCTGACCTTGTGATATCTATGTCCTAGGAATTGACTCTTTTATTGTTTAGTGGATTTTCTGGAGAAATCAAAAGGGTAGGTGTATCCATAATCAGCCACTGCCTAAAAATAAATATTTCCATATGTACCCTCCACTTCCTCCCCCAGACACGTGTCTTTCTCCTATTCCTCAATTTTCTGTTTAGAAATGATCACTTCCGTGGTTGCTGAGGTTAGGCAGTAGATCTCCTGCTGCCTCCTTCATCATTCGCCTTAGCTCACCTGCCAGTAAATCTTACTTTTTCTTCCTTTAAATAATGACTTAAGATTTCCACTTTCTTTGCTTTATCGATATCTCTATTCTGGTTCATCTGCATCCCTTTTAAATTCCAGCTTAGTATTAAAAAAAAAAAAAAGTTCAATAAATTTGTGTCAGATTACCTAAATGATAGATTTTTCACACTCAATAATCCCTTCAGAAATGAGTGCTGGTAATGTTAAACATCAAATTAAGGTAAAATCTGCTTATTCTAACTTAATCTATGTAACACAATTTACTGTTATCTTAAAGGAGAAAGAGAAGAAATAAAAATCAAATAAATAAATACTCATTGTTTTATGATATCTTCAGTTTAATTCAAATGTCCTCTGGAAAACAGTTTTGCCAAATTTATTTTAAGCCCATTTATTATTAAAATAAAAGCGTATTAATAATTACTATTGATTCAATATTTATTCAATCCTATTTATTCAGTAACTACAGCGAGTCAGTTATGTCCTTGGGTTCAGTTGTGCTTAGAAGAGGACAAACATTTAAATATAAAAATTTTCATGTGACTACTTAATGTTCCGAGTCTAGTAGGAATAACAAGCTTTACCAACAGGAGAAAATATGGTATGACCAGTGTTATTACAAAGGTAGAAAGAAGGGAGTTGGGGAACATGAAGAGTATAATTTCAAGCTCCATCCACCAAGGCCATGGGGTAAAGGAAGACTTCTAAGAGGAAGAAACAGTTGAAATTTGCATGGGAATATGGGAGAAGACATTTAAAGCAAAAGCATCAGCTAATGAGACAGGCTGACATATTCAAATAGCTGTTTTGCTTACTTATTTATAAATTATCTTGGTATTGCCATCACCTGGGACAGATCATAGCTCATATTATATACTTAAAATATTATTATTTTCATGACATTGCATGTATAGAAATTAATGCACCATACACTGTGATTTCTTAAATTAAGCATGATACAAAAATAAATTCCACAAGGTAGAGTTGGTCTTTCAGTACATTTCTCTTTATTCTTTGAATAATACTCAGTACACTGTGGTCCCTGCCCTGAGAATGATGAATAGCCCTGTTGGAGAAGACTGAGACTTGTGCACATAGACCAGAATGGAGTCATATGTCCAGAGTGTATGCAAAGCGGGAAGTTTTATAGTAAGGGTTATGAAGCAGAAACCAGGAGAGCTAGGTTTCATACTGAGACTTCTTAATGAGCTGTGTGACCTTTTTAGAATCAATTATCATTTCTGTGTCCCATATTCTTAATGTAAAAGAGTGACTTACACCATATAACTTCTACATTTCTTTGCAGCTTTTAAGTTGTACCTATATGTCAGTAAAATGACAAATGAACAATATTTCTCTGTTTCTATTCCTTCATAATTATGTCTGGCAAGGTTTGACCTTTGTTTCAGAGGTTGCCTCAGAAGCCAACTAGTCTCTCTTCTGAACTCCTCTGGGATGGTATTGCCAGTTCCCTGGGTGTTTAGTGTAGAATAAGATATAGAATTCAGGTTTTGGTTCCATTCTGCTTGGTTTTATTATCTGACTTTGCTACTAAGTTATTAGTTAATTGTATGATCTTAGAAGAGTCTTCTAATCAATCTGTTTATTTCTTCATCTATTTAGTGGGCATTCTAACAATATCTACTTTATATAAAGTGTTTGTGATGCTTAGAAGGGCTAATGCTCTCCAAGTGTTTAGAAGAGGAATTGGCAAAAAAGTGTGTTCAATGAATAATTATTATTTAAGATGTTTCCATTTTCAGTGGCAACTCAGCCTCATGCTTTGCAGAAAAAAAAAATTAGTAGGAGAAAAGATAAATAAAAAGCTGAACTCTTTTGCAAGTGTAGAAGGCCAGAGGTGAAGTTTTACCTTCTCTCCTTCTATAGCACAAGGACGTTTATTCTACTTAAATATCTTGAATGTTTGTCAAATTTCTCTACTTTACAACTATTCTTTAGATAGGATCAAGATGGCCAACTAGACAAATGTAGAAATGTGTCAGATCAGTAGATGAATTCTCACATTTTGAACAGATTGTTCAGAGAGAATACTAGAAGCACCAAAAGTAAGAAAAGGGTTTATGGCAACGTGCCTGACCAGAGGTGAGCTAAGAGCCCAGGAGAAGCTCTTAGATGCAGAGACACCGAAGAGAAGTTCATGGTACTCTACTTTCTGATTCGAGCTTTTACAATCTCGGCTACAAGAGAAACCTCCAGCTCACATTGGTTTGGGGCCTAACATAGGGAGTTGCTTAGAGATTGCACAGTGACATCTATCCAGAAGGGGAACTCCTGCAGAACCCCACGGGCATCTGAGACTCAAGGAGCTGGAGATGGGTTTCATTCTGACAGCAAAGATACTGGGGAACTGCAGGAGCTCCTGTCGTCACTGTACCTGCAAGGAGAGAGAGAGACACCCAGGAGGGGTCATGCACTGCTAGGAAGGCATCTACCCCCTGGCTGTGGGCTGTAGGCAAAACTGAGACTTGCAGGAAGCATTTTCCACAGTTTGTCACTCACACTGCCTGCCTGGGTGAAGCCCCAGCCTTTCCTGTCACAGATCCAGGAGGCCATTTTCATAGATGACATTGGGCAGTGACCCACCCTCAGGCTGAGTTTAGGTTTAATGCAGCTACAGCCCCTGCCTGGCTGGGGAGGAGCAGAGAAATCCGACACTCCAGAATGCATGGTGGGACATCTTACAACCAGCCACTATAGAATCAAGCCTCAGGCGAGTTACAATTCCCACAGTTTCCTTCCAGCACAATCTGTGTGAGAAGGGCCTCACTCTCTCTGGCTACAGGACCAGGGTGCCATTTTGGAATTTCAAAGCTGGGTAGCACCCTGCCTTGGGCTGAATTTAGGCTGATACAGACTTGGCTAACTGAGAAGGGACAAGGAAGCCCAAGCTCTTTGACCTGCTGTGAGGACAAGTACCACTGCCCTGCTACCAGCTTCAGTGAGACAGAGATGAGAGTGACTGGCACCACCCCACAGTCCCCCTGCCAGTATCTTGTCCACACTCTTTACTTGTGAAAGCCCACGCCGTCTTTGGTCATAGGCCCAAGGTACTATTTTGAGAGTCTAAAGCTTGGCATCCCTGGAAGGAGTGTAGAGGCAAAGACCTCCCCTCCTCCACCCACCCAGTGCTGCGGACAAAGCCACCTCTGGCCTCAAGCGTAAGCTTCTGGTGCAGGTGAACTGCTAGACACCAGTCCTAAGCTGGCAGGGAGGTTTCCAATAGTCCTCTGCTCACCACACCCCAGTTCTGCATGAAGAGTGTGGCTCATTTCCCTCCCTTCATGAACAGGCAATGTTTGTGCAGCTGTTCCAACTCAGGAATCACAGCCCCTGGGACTCCACATTACAGGGCCCACAACCAACACTCCTCAGCACGCCCTCAGACCATAGCAGCCTGTGGGACCTGCAAGTCCGGAAGGGAACTGTAGGTTTCCCAGAGCCTGGAAATTAAGGTCAGGCCACTTCCAGCTGAGAGGAGACTATAGCATGGCAGACTTCTCCTTCAGACAAAAGGAACAAAGAGGCACAATCTCCCCTCCTTTAGAGTCCCTCTTCTCCTCCCCTAGTTAGCTCACTACTCCCAAGGATCCATGGCTGCTACTTGGGCCTGGTGAGGGCTCCATGGAGCAAAATTAAGCCACTTGAGCACAGCTACCCTGCCTCTGCTAGAGCACTTACCACACTCAAGTTTCTGTGGAGCTTAGGATGTGCTGCTCCCCAAGCAGAAGAAAGAATTTCAGAGCTTGAAGATAAGGTTTTTAAAATAATCCATCTAGTCAGTCAGATTTATATAAAAAATAATCAAGAGATAAAGAAAATCCCCAAGAAATATAGGATTATGTAAAACATCTGAACATCAGAATCATGGATTACTCAAGGGTGAAGAAGATAAAGCAAAAAAAAAAAAAAGCAAATGTGACCCATGACAAAGAGAAAAATCAGTCAATAAAAAAGGTACAGAAGAGTTCCCAAATGAAATGCAAATTAAAAAATTAAACAATATGTTACCAACATAAGACAAATCATATTATTTCAAAAGACACAGAAAAATTATTTCACAAATTGAATATCCATTAATTTTAAAATATCTCAGCACATGAAGAATAAAAGGGAATTTCTTCAACCTGATGCTAATCCAAATATAGTGCTGCCATCACACGTAAGGGTGAAAGACCGAATGCTTTTTCTTCAAGTTCACCAACATAAAAAGAATGTCCATTTTTACTACTTCAGCTGAACATTGTGCTAGAGATTCCAAGACACTGCCAAAATGTAAGTAAAATAAACAAGTCTTATGATTTGTTTATAGGTAAATAACTGGAATATGTACATTAAAAATCCAAATGTATACAGCATGCATATATATATGTAAATATATATATATATACATTATATATGTATGTTTATGTAGCCTAGTAACTACAAAAAACCTACTAAACTAGTAAATCAATTTAGCAAGACTGCATAATACAAAGTCAACAAAAATTTGCTTATATTTATACTAGTAAGAAATGATCAAAAATGGAAATTTTGAATAAACCTTTACGACTGCATTCAATAATATAATTAGGTTCAAATTCAAAAAAAACTCTGTAAATTATGAAATACAGCTGAGATAAATTAATACCTAAATAAATGAAGAGCTGTACTGAGTTAATTTATCATATACTAAAAATTTTCCTCAACTGACGTATACATTTATTTTACTTTCAATCTAAACTTCCACAGGCATTTTATGTTGAAATTATAAGATGATTCTGAAATTTGTATGGAAATACAAAGTGCCTTGTGTAAACAAAATTATCTTGAAATTATGATCACATTTGGAAAACTTGGTTACCTGCTTTTAGAATGTATAATCTATTATTAAGCTAATACTGAAATGAAAAGTATAGTACAGATGTAAGAATATAGTTCAAAATAAATGAAATAGACCCACTCATTAACTTTATTTCAAAAGTATTTAGGGAACTTTTGTGCATATGACCTTAAATTAAGTCAACATAACCATCCCAAAAGTTACCACATCCTTTCGTATTCTGAGCCCAGCCCTGAGAATGAGCCAGACTTCCTAGCCCCATTTTTCAAATAACTTTTTCTTTACCAAAAATTTAAGATACCTCATAATGAAAGCTTCAGATTCCGTGGAGGGGAAATCCCATGTGTTCTCAGCATTTCTGTCCTCATGTTTCCACCAACAGTAAATTTGCTGATTGAAGCTTCAGTAGAGAAAAAGATACTGTCTTCATGGTATCCATGCATTTTACTGTATTTCAAATGAGGATTATATGTTTGAATGTGAAAATAAATACAGACAGATACAACTTTATAAGTTATTCCATCCAATCATAAATATATTGTCATGGGGATTTAAAAATATTCATTAAGGAATGTTATCAGAAATGTAAATTTAAGTTTCAGTTGCTTCCAAATGTTTGCCTCTCCTCCTTTTCCTACAAATTACTACTTTTTCTGAGTTCATAAGCACTGAATTAATCATGAGTCAGTAACTATGACAATGTAATCCAGACTAGACAAGCCATGTAATGATTATTCCTGTGTAAAACATTAACTTTTACTTTATTTCCATCAAGTTAAAGACATCATAGTAATTTTTAATGATCACATTTTCTCTTATTATAAAGTATTTGCATGTTGTTGTAAAAGTCAAATCTCAGGCTAGTTTTACTGATACCTCATCAGAAAATGATTTAGGGACTACAGCAGAGCATAATTTTTGTCTCATAAAAGTGAAAACCATATATTGTGAGGAGCTACTGGTTTCACCCATTAACGAATGTGTTGACCAGACTATTTATCTGTTATTCTCAGTTGAATGACACATACATTAAAATGATCTTGTTGGACTGAACGACTTACAATTTGCTGTATTTGTTTGTACATACAATTTAAAAAACCTTTAGTAAGTTGAAAGTTAATCACTATATTTTGGTAAAGATTTTTAAAATATGTATTTAGGATTCCGTGTAGTACCCACATGTTCAATTTTCAAGCTCCAGTATTATAGTTTTGGGTGGTGTACATTGTTTGCAAATTTCTTTGTTTTGCTCAAGTAAGAACAAAATTGTATGTAGGTGAATATATTCCTACAGGCTCAAGCACTGAATATAATCCTTCTAAAGAGTACAAGAGTCTGCCTAGAATAAAAATTCAATGATGAGTATGATTTGTAAACTGAAATTGATGAGGGAATAAATCTGTGTAGAGTCTAGACACTTTGCAGTTTGTGACTTGAAGACAAATTATATTTATTTTTCCTAAAACATATTTGTGTGTAACCGTAAATTCACTCACAATATTCTATTCATGGCAAAGAGTAATGCTACCAAGGTGTTGAAAAAAGAGAAGTGCATGACTCCAATGCATTTGGAAACGTCTAGCATCGTTTACCATCCTTAATTCCAGCTCTAAGTAACGTGGCTAATTACCTAGCAGAAATACATATATAAGCAATGTTTGTTTTGAACTGATACCAGTAAATTATTTTCATAGAGCATTTAGGTCTCTCAATCAATTCTACAATCCCTCATTAATATCTCTGCCTGTAAACATGACTTTAAAATGATGGATAGAGTCAAAGTTTTCTTAAGACAATGTTTTATTACCTTTTTGTAACTTAGCTTGTTTCAAATTATGTTTAGTCACTTGACAAATGTTTCTCATGGTTTCCTTTTCTTAAGAAGTATTGTAGCATGAAGCTTTAAAAAGCACTACTTTTAGGGTCAGAAGCAAGCGCCTGCACTGTCTGTCAGATGAGATGAAAAGACAAATTAAACATCATTCCATCTTTGAAGAATTTAAAACATGGTAAATAGAATGATAGAGACGTAAAATTCTATGAGAGGAAGCAAGCAATGTAGAGATTGGACAAAAAAGGAAAAAAGAAAGAAAATTAAAGAGCAGGCTATGTTTGAGTAGGAAATTGCCAGATAGAGAAGGAGAAAAAATAGCATTAAAATCAGAGGAAAGATCCATAACATTTTCAAAGAAACAAGAAGAAAAATACTAAAATTTGTAGTGTTGTGACACAGCTATATTAGGGTATGTAAATATTAGTGGTGGTTTTGGGGGGAGGGGGAGGTGCACAGTCCCAGAAAAGGAAATGCAACCACAGCAAAGACTACTAGAACTATGCTCCAGGTAGCAGCGAGCTCAGTACAGGAGTGAAGTAAATCCTTTTTATTTTTAATTTCCAAATTATGACAAAGCACTGTAGACCTTAACTAGGAAGAAAGGAAAGCTCTTTCAAGAAGGCCAACCTCAGGATGCTGTGGCCACAGGCCACATGGAAGAAGGGTTCTAGAATGGTAGCAATGAAGAGAAATGAAGAGATTGGATCCTAATTTTATACATTGTTATTCCACTTTACCTTTACTTTAAAAAGTAGCTACTCAAACTTCCATGACCTAAAAATCAGAAGACATCTTAGTTTAAATTCTTACTTTATCTTACTCAATCTAACTTTTTCATACATCCAATACCCACACTGTTACTGCTGGAAGAAATGCCACTTGCTTTCCTCACTCCAGGGTTTCTACATCCTAATCTAAAAGTGGCTCATTGTGTTAGGATCATTCAGATTTTAACAGATAAGATGCTTTTTTTCCATCTTCCCACCTAGATCAGAATTCATTTTTCCTGTTTCTATTATTTCCATGCTGTATTGCTTATACCTTCCATTCTAACTTTTATTTTTATTTTTTTGCTACCTTTAGCATATTATAGGTAGATATCCTGCAATAGTTGATAATCTGTGGCACAATTTCCCCAACCATAAACATGCAATAAACGTATGGAAAAAAGAAAAAGAATTGATTCAAACTCAACCACAATCTAGATAATATTATCTCCAAGTAATAAGAAAATGCCAAATAATATCTAAGGTAGGATATACTACAGAAGCCCCAAGTGTATAATTTTTATGGGTATATTCATCTTCATCATGTTTACATATAAAAGATAAACCTGGTTTTAAATCTCGCCCATACATTTTAGAGTTAACACTTGTTCTCAGATGCATTAATATAAAATCTCTCATATAATTTTGACTCTAAAATTTTATTATAATATCTTATTATAAATTAAATTATATAACTTGACTTATTCAAGTTACTATTTCTGCTAATTGTAAAACATTAGTCATATAGAATTTGCTGCAATTAAACAATCATATGCTTTCAATGACTAAAATGGAACATAAGGATAAAAGTTCATATTTAATTATTCCACAGTTTATTAACAAGTATTTGAGTAATGAGTTCTGATATATAAATTTAAACATACCTCCATTTTAAAGGCTATTTTGATATTACCTTGTTTTGTTTTTAGAAACTCAAGTCTTTAGTTCCTGTTCTTTCACTATTTCATGAACATTACACAAATTTATACCAAAAAATATGGTAATATTTTCCCATGCATTACACTAGTGATAGATAGTAGTTTCCAAACATGGCTACAATATTTCCAATTCCACATGATCTTCTAGCTAGAATCTTGTCACTTTGCAATTCCCTCCCCTTGACCTTGAACATGCCTGTTCATACAATAATAAAGTGGTAGTGACATTATGTGACAGCCAAGCTTAGTCTTTTGCTCTTGGATGTGTGCCCTTGGAAACAGGCCATCATGTTGTAAGGAAGACCCGACCACAGGGAAAGGAACTGCGACCTCTGGCCCTCAGTCTTGCCTAAGTTCCCAGGTCATGAACACCAGCCTCAACTTTGTGTGTTTATGCCACGTGACTTCCTCGCCACACCCTAACCACATTACGGAATAATGAACAAAATGAAATGACTTCTGTTATTTTAGGACACATAGTATGGGGGGCTGTTAAAAGGTAATAGTAATCTGAATAAAAGTAAATAAAAGCATTTGTTAGAGGCACGTCTTGCATTATACAGCATTTCCTTGTAAGGAGAATGTGAGCTCCAGGACAGCCAAGTTTGTTCTGTGTGGTTGACTTCTGTACTCTCAGTGCTTGGAACAAGGCTCAGCCCAAAGTATGAACTCAGCACATAAAATCATAGTGAATTGATAATGAGAAATATATACAAATTAGAGGTAAAGAATAATAAAGGCTTTTTAAAAACATAAGCAGAAATTTTGCAAACAAAAATTAGTCAGAATATTATGTAAATTTATGAAAATGATAATACACATTAGAATTAATCAAAAATTTTGTGCATTTAAAATTATAAGAATCTTAAATGATATACATTGCTTTCACATTCAATTAATGTTTTTTTTTCAAATATACATTACTTATGCTGGCCCTCAACAGCGTATATAACTTTATATTTAATTGTATGTATCTGTTCACTTAATATTTTACTAGTACCTAAGATAGGAATTTAAATATCTCAAACATATATTTTCATCATTTTTCAAATATCATGTAACACTTATAATTTAGATTCAAAAAGTACTATGTTATTTTTTACCATAGCAACTATTCTCCTGATTTCTTTATTCATAATAAAAGTTGCAAGGTAGGATGTGTCTTTCTTAATGTTTTCTTCTACATGAAAAGGTCCCCGTAGACAATATCAATCCAAAGATTCAGATTCAAGCATGTGTTTTTCCACATGAGTTACTTGAAGCAAAGCATATCTTTTCTAAGGAACACATAATATTTGGGGAGAAAATTCCCTATGAAAACTGTTTATTATTTACTCTGAATAGTCATGCAGAGCTCATTCCAAATGATTGACAAGAATACATGTTAACTAAAGAGAGGCACATACAAACCAGTGTGAGAAAAATTGAGGGATAAGACACTGAAAATGAAATTATCAGCCATTTGATATTTCTGTAATACAAATTTATCTGACATAACTCTTAAAACCTCCTGCAAGAATTTCATTCATATCTTAAAAATCAGCAAAAACTGTTTATTTATTGATTCATGTGTTTCATAATCACTGGGCTTCATAAATTCAGAAGAAATAGTGTGGATTAATATTTTCAAAACAAATCTATTTGTAGCATCAAAATATCATCCTATTTATAGAATCCTATAAATAAATAAATCCTATCTTGGACAAAAAATGAGAAATGGCAGAAAATTCTTTTATTAAATAATATTTTTTATTTTATTTTACTCAAATAGATACAATAAAGCCTTAAAATTCATCAAAAGACAAGGTGTATACCTTACATATTATATACAGTCTATAGTTAATTTAAATTCAGCTAGCAATGTTTCACTTTTAAATTATCTCCTGTGGGAAGTTTTTGACATTAAAAAAAACAGAATAAAAGAACAACAAACCCCATGACATATGAATTTAGTTCTAACCTATTACTCTTATCTTTATTTCCTAAGGTGGTTTAGTAAAGAATGAAGATGAAGAACTTTGTTTTTCAAAGGCAAATGTTTAATAGCAGCCTCATTCATAGAGACTTATATTTTAAGTTCTTGACACAGTTTTTCATTTTTTAGATGCGTTATGTATTGAAATACGGAATATTGTTAAAGTGCTAGACTGAAAGATAAACACCCTAAAACATGAAAAAACAAAAATGCTAATGTCACTGAGTAAAGAATGACTAATATAGTGCCTCTTCTGATATTTATCAAAATTTATAAATAGGATAAAAATTGTATCATCATGTATTGCAAGGAGCTGTCAAGTTGAAGAAAACATGTATATATGATTCTACTTTTGAAAATGTAAAATACCAGACAGCTACATGATTAATGATTTTCCAGACTATTAAGAGTTTACAAATATTAAATAATAGCAAAAGTAATTTTGCTGAAAAGTTATGTTAAAATGTATAATTTTATTCTTATGCTTTCCCAAATATCCATCAAATCTCTTTATTTTACTTATTCCTAATCCAGAATGTATTGTAAAGTATTGAGTAAAAACATTTTTCAGGAATTGAGGATTGCCATTTGCTTATATTATCTGATACATTTCTTCAATTCAGAAACAATGAATTATTTGTGGATCCCTCTCTCCTCAACAGCAAGTAGATTATTATTTCCATGCTTTTGCTTATGCTGTGTTTTCCGTCATTTCTGAGCTGATTTCTGCCCTGAATGTTGTCTTTGCTGACAAAATTTGACTTAGTTTTAAAATCTTCGTTCAAGAGTGTATTGGGTGTCTCCAAGGTGATTCCCCATAACCAGAGGTTCACTAGAAAAGCTCACGTAGGCACTTTCTGCTTAGAATTTACCAACCCTCCAAACTCCCGGAAGGAAAAGAGGAATTCAGTATAAACCAGTTGAGGCACAGTGAACTACCTTGGTCAGTTAAGTGAAGACCAAATTTCTAGCTGACAGCTGAGGGCCAACCTTTCAAGCAGCCTTTCTGAGGATAGCAGTCCCAGGTCTGCTTTATCAGTTCCTTTCTGTGTAAGAAGTATTCCTTTAAGTGACTACTTCTAATTCCTGGAAAGTTAGCTGCTGTTGTTCAGTGTTCACAAGGTTAACTGTCTTTAAGTATTTTCTACTTTGAAGTATCAATACCAATTTATTGTGCCTTCTCTCCCATATTGCTCCTGAATATCTTTCATGTGGAACTTGAGCAATTGAAAGCACTTGGGAAAAAGTTTGTTGAAAATAAAATCATGGATCATTAAGTGTTATTTCTACCTGAAGTGTGTATAGCTCATTCTCTTTCCTATCCTTTTCCCTTCCTGAGCAATTCAGTGGAGATGTCATTACATAATTTATCTTCTTTGTTCTTACTATATGCAAGTAATTGTCAAGGTGTGAGGTAGAGCGAAGGTAGGTTGAGTTGTGGTGCTGTGAACCCAGATGTTAGAACTGAGTCAAGGAAGGAGAAATTCCACAGGGGAGGGCCAGACCAGCACAGCATGATGGAACCTCATCAGAGTGAGGAAGGTATCTCCTTTGGGAAGCAACTCAGCATGTTGTGTCACAGTCTGGTAGTGTGGGGAGGATATCCAAGCACAGAGAGGCCCAAAGCAAGATTGTGGATCTTGGGATAGGGAAAGAAGGGTGTCTACATAGGGGTGGGACAGTGGTAACAGCAATGGCAGAGAGTATTAGATGCTAAGTATGAGGAAGAGTGACAGCAGTAAGTTATTGGTTGCATGAAGGAAAATCAACAAATATATGTAAACCTATTTAGGATAAGGTATAGGACTCTCATTATCTGATAAGGGCACTACAATTATGGAAGGGAAATAAACAATTAGATTAGGAGTATCAGGATTAACTCATGGTTTTTAAGATGGGGAGAGGGGGAGAGACAAGTGAGAATGTATATAATATTATATGCATATAATATTGCATATGTTATTTTTTCCATCTCCTAAAAAGGTTTGGAATTTTTATATGTTTTCTGTAAGTTTTGAAAATTTTATATGTGTAATTAGAGAGATAAATATATACATATATTTACATGAATACATTTAAATTTTATATTTATATAATTTTAAAAAACTACATAGTATACATATTTCTATTCTGTGGCCTAAGATATGTTAAAATGAAAAATTTTTTAAAGCAAATATGACACTGGTCATTTTTTATTAGAATGCACATCTCAGTTATTAAGTAAATGGTATATGAATACCAGTCAAATGTATTACTGCTCTTGACCTCAAACATTTCTTCAAAGACACCCACCCCATTTCAAGATTAATTCACTCCATCTGAGAGGACTGGAAATGAATTGGAGATCTAGAACAGGATACTAATTTCCAAAATTCTTGTTTTTATTTCATTTCAAATTAATATGAGGGTACAAATGCTTAGGTTACATTGTTTTTAATTTTTTTTTTCCTAAATCAAGGTTTATTTATTTTTTATTTAATTTAATTAATTAATTATTTTATTAAATCATAGCTTTGCACATCGATATGATCATGGGGCATCATACACTAGTTTCATAAACCATTTGACACATTTTCATCACACTGGTTTTTAATTCTGAGGTAAAGTTCAAGTTGTAGTTGAGCCCTTCACCCAGGGGGCACTCTGAACACCCTCACACTGTGCACATTAGGTGAGATCTAGTCAAATGTCCTCCCTTCCACCAATCATGCTCTCCCTCCTACCTCACTTCTTGGGTCCTCCTCTATAGACTATACTAGCGTTTTTCTTCTGTGGGGGCATGTAGTTGTTTACATATTAGTTTCATATTAGTACTGAGTACATTGGAATTTTTTTCCATTCTTGAGATACTTTACTGAAAAGAATATGTTTCAACTCTATCAAGGTAAACACAAAAGATGTAAAGTCTCCATCTTTTCTTATGGCTAAATAGTACTCCAGGGTATAAATATACCACAGTTTGTTAATCCATTCATGAGTTGATGGGTATTTGGGTTAATGGGCATTTGGGTTGCTTCTATGACTTGGTTATTATAAATTGAGCTGCAATAAACAGTAAAAGAATTACAAGATCAAATGGAAAGTCCACTTTGAGTTCTTCAAGAATTCGCCTTACTTGGTTCCTTTCAATACTTCTTAATAAAGATTATATTGGTTTACAGTCCCATCAGCAGAATAAAAGAATTCCCTTTTCTCCACGTCCACACCAGCATCTGTAGTTTTGGGACTTTGTGATGTGGGCTAATCTCAGTGGAGTTAGGTGATATCTCAGAGTGGTTTTGATTCGCATTTCTCTGATGATCAGAGAAAATAAAATAAATACATACATATATTTATATGAATACATTTACCTTATACATACTATATATATATATAATGAAAAAACCTATATAGGATACATGTTTCTGTTCTCTGTGGTCCTAAGATATAAGTACAACATAATTATTTTCATAGTCTTTAAACAAATATGACACTGTTTATTTTTTTGAGAATGTACTTCTCATTTTTAAGTAAATGGTATGAGTGCCAGTAAAATGTATTATTGCTCTTGACTTTAAACTTTTCCTTAAAGACCCTCCTCCCCATTTCAAGATTAATTCACTCCATCTAAGAGGACTGAAAATGAAACTGGAGATGTAGAACAGGATTTTAATTCCCAAAGACTTAACATAACAAAAAACGAATCTCTAAAAGATACAGGACTCTAAGGTCATGTCTTCCATTAAACCATTCTATGTCCTGTATTTAAAGCCTACTGCAACCTCTATCTTACCATGTCAGTTACGGAAGACAGTGTCTTCTTTCCCAAAATAAATTTTCCTTCTATTTTCCTGTTTCTTATAATCATTCTCCCAGTCACTGGCCTCAAAATCTGTCACCTTTTTCTTCTTAGCCATCCATTCTCAACATTCACATGACATATCCTAAAATTTTCTTACATTTTCTCTTATCTCCATCCATCATTTACTTTGTTATTGATTGCACCCTTCATTTTAAGTGTCTTGTCTCCGTCAATCTCTTCTCATTTAGATTTGTCTTGAACAGAGCTATAATAAACGGAAGCATATTTTTTACTTTTCTCATTAAATCAGTTATATAAATAAACACGAAGAGTGAATAGGAAGAATATTAGAATATCTTTTCTCTTTTCTCCTCTAACTTTGTAATTTCTTTTTCCAGGTAAACAATACCTACTATCCCTACAGTATCGTCAACTCATGTTACACATTGTCCAGACTTATTTTTTTTCATATTTTAAGTGTTTTAAATATACATATATACATATATATATATATATTATAAAATAATTTTAAAATATTCTTTCTGTACCCTTTGGTCTATGCAATCCTTTGCTAGGAGAGAAAAGCTACGCTTTCCAATTGTCTTCATTTAGAGAAAAATTCATATTTCAAAAAACATATTGAAAATTAGATACCTATGGACCAAGAACATAAAAGACAATTACTTAATAAGCATTCCAAGCTTGTGTTCTCCCCAAATCCTTATGCAGGGAGCTCTTTAAAGTCAACGGGAGTTCTGCCCCCATAAAGCTTTCACACAAGGTGAAAGGAATAAGAATTTAAACATAAATAAGTAGAATAAACTTTAATAAGCTCTCTCAGTAAGTATTTACCTGAGGGACTGAAACAGCTGCAATGTAAAAACCTGTTTAATAACTCTCCATTAAATAATTTTCTTTATTTAAATTAAAGTGCAATACACACTAAGTCATAAACAAATAAGATTTACATAGTATTACTTTCTATTAATAGAAGTGGGGTAATACAGGGATCCTCTATTAACCTATTATTTTTAAGTATTGTAGTATTCTGCTGTTCTTTAAAGTCTACTACTTTGAGTAATTTACTAAAGCCAACTATGTAATTGTGTTATAAAAATAATGAATTCAATATACTTTGTATATCAATGTAGCATGCCAGAGCATATTAAATAGTTTTAAAGAAAGTAAACAAGAAAATTAATTGCCAATTTTCTCACACAATGTGGCTTCTTAAATGATGTAAACTTTGTAAGACTTCTTCAAGGTTTTCAATGGCCATAAACTCTTTGGAAGTAATTTATCTTCTTTGCCATTGTTCCTACCATATGCAAGAATTTGCTTTTCTCCAGTTTTAGAAAAATAAAACTTTTGTTTCTTCAGAACTCTTGCTGCTTCTTTCTCATTTATAGTCACAATTCTCAGTTTATGGCACTGGAATTATTCCATAGCAATTAATCCCAAAGTTATAAGTATGATAATGAGTCCAAGAAGCAAATTTGTGTTCCTTCTCATCTTTCCTCTTTCTCCATCTCTGAGAATGAAAAATGGTTCCTTACAGAATGAAACACTTAGAGAAAAGATTTTGAAATTTGACTCATAAGCAATATTACCTCTGGATTAAAACACATGTTCATCCTCGGTCTCTCTCTTTCATTTCAGATTTCACCTTCCTTTAGGAAAGGTTGATGTTGAATAATTTGTGTCATTCTAATATTCAACTTAGTTCTTTGCACATTGTGAGTTATCAGTAATAACAATGTGTTAGAAACTTATGTTTCCTTATAATTTACCCCCTGCTTTCTTAGGTCACAGGAACAACTGCATCATCATTCACAACACTAAGAATATTGTAATAACAAAAATAGTCCTTTTTGGCATCTTTATTAAGGTATAATTGACATACAAACAGCGGCTCATATTTAATGTGTGAAATAGGATAAGTTTGAACACTGTAACTCATCCTCACAGTCAAGGAAACAAACATACCCAACACCTCCCAAAGCATCATCATGTTTCCCTTCACCACTGTTCTGTGGTAAGAAACTTAATGTAAGATCTACCTTCTCAACAAAAATATGCTTTACGTTAAAATAACCACTGAATTCTTTCAAAATGACAACGATCTCATAGGCAGAATTGAGGCTGAAATATAATAGTTAGATTTTGCACATCTATTTAAGGAATGTATTAGACTTACTGAGTTACAATCACACTGACTGACACATTCTCTGAATAGCATGGTGGGAACTTTGAAAGTTGAGTCCATTTAATTATATAAAGTATATTTTAGATTTTCTACATATTAGGAACAAAGTCCCTGAAAATGGATTATTTTTAATAGGAAATGTTCAAGGTTTAAAACCTGAAAAGTAGAAGATCTTTTGAAAAGGATTTTGCAAGAGTTTGATAGTACTAACAAAGGGGGAAAAAGAACTTGAGTTCAGTTGTCTTTTTAGTAGTGGTCCAAAGAAAGACACAGGGTGGCTACCCTTTCCCTGAAAACTATATTTTGGGGATACTGTAAAGATTTTGAAATCTCAAATGAGTTTTAAGTATTGAACTAGCCTTTAACTATGCTCTGACTTTCACATGTCCCCCTTAACTTACTAGTATAGCAGATTTTATTTCCTAGGGTGACAAAGGGTAGAAAAAGGGGAGAGAGAGCACATGTATATCTTCCAATAAATAAAGATTAAAAAAATTACCTTAGGCTAATACACCTTGCCAAACTCAAAATAATACGGAACACAGAAAATGAATAGAACTAACCTATATACATTTTCTATAGAATGACAGTTGTTATGAAGTGTTTGAAATTTGTAATCAAATACTTTGAGGTAAAATGTTGATTTGTCCCTTGATATTTAATGGTATAAACAAATATGATATTTTAAGGAAAAATTTATATATAAAACTTGAAGTTACTAGACTTTAATTTCAATTATTGGTTAAAGGTTTCATTCATTTTACAGGCTGATAGAATTTCTTTCTTGACCCAGTGTTACTCAATTTAAAAAGAAAGGTAATACTATGTTTAAATTACCTAATATAGAGTTAGTCAAGTTGTCTGGAAAGAGGTTCTACAAATGTAGTCAGATATACTAAATTTATATAAATAGATGTTTAAATTCATCTCTCTGGGGCATTAGCATAACTGGTTAAAATACGGGGTGAACAGATGCAGGGCTACCCTTCCCCATGGTCACAGACTGGTTTCTACCCTCTCCAGAAACCTGACAGAGATGAGCCCCGGGGGGGAACTAAGACAGTTTGCACCTATCTGTGCAAGTGAATCAGCAGTACTGAAAACAACACCACACCACGAAGAGACTTTACACACTGCAGATACTGGTGTATTTATACAGTTAAAAGAAAATACGCTTTATGGTCAGAAGGACTGCAATGTAATCCTGGAAAATCATTTAATCTCTTTGAGCTTTGTTTCCTTTTGGGCAAAATAAACAGGAATACTCACCTCAGGAGGTTCTTCTGAGATTCAACTGCAGTGAATTGAAAAAAGCACTTTTTACAGAGTGATACACACGTACCTCATTTATTTCATTGGTAGAGTAAATTTTTTCCCAATGTCCATCTTGGTAGTAATTCAACTTTATTGTCTATGATCATTTTGGGGAGTTACGATAAAATTCTATAAGACATAAGGTGTATAATTAACTATCTAATTAAAGTACTCATTCATTCATTCAACATTCACTGTATTTCTACTATGTGCCAAGGAGAGTAACAGATACTTAAGAACAGAAAAAAAAGACCAGTACTTTGCCTCAAAATGGTTAAAGCATAATGGTTAAGAAACAAAAGACATACAAATATCCTCTAAGCCAGCAGTTCTCAAGCTGTGGGTTGCAACCCACAGTAACTGCATTAAAGGGTTGCAGCATTAGGAAGGTTGAGAACCACTGCTCTAAGCTATTACAGTCTCTGAGAAGCACATGAACTGGACATCACTTTGGAGAGGTTAGGCAATAATTCTTGGAGAATGTGACTTTTGAGCTGAATAGTTGATAATCGCAGGACAAAGGGGCATATACCAAGACCCAAGATCAAGGTAAAACACACTAAATTCTGCAAACTAAAAATAGCTGAGCAAAACTATGAAGTAGAAGAATGTTTAAAGGTGGTGAGATGAAGTTTATAGGGTAGAGGAAGTTGAGATCCCGAACAGTTCTATATTCCCTTCTGTGAATTGATATTTGAAAAATGGAGAGCTATTGATGGTGGTTGTGACATGATTATAAGTTCATTAATACACAATCCTCTAAATAAAATGATATACAGGTTTGCAAAAGAAGAAAAGAAATAGACTCTATTTGTAGGTGGAATAGTTATATACATAGAAAATCCAAGAACTAATAAAGTTGAACACAATTGCAGGATACAAGATACACAAAAATCAATTGCATTTCTATTCGGTAACAATGAATATATGGAAGTTGAATTTTCAAAAAACCACAATAATATTTACAACTGGTCCAAAGGTAATACAATTTGATATAAATGAAATAAAAACTTGTTCAGTGTCTTGAAAATTATAATGTCAATAAATTTTTTAAAAGACCTAAATAAATAAATGGAGAAACATACTATGTTCATGAATTGAAAGACTCAACATGGTAAACAGGCTGAGCCTCCTCAAATTGATTTATAAGTGTACTATGACATCTATAAAATACCAGTAATGTTTTAGTAGATATAGGCAAGCTTACTCTAAAATTTTTATGGGAATAACAGTTAATACAATTTTGAAAAAATTATAAAGTAGAAGAAATTGTTTTATTTGATAAGTTACTATTGATATATAACTTTAGCAATGATGAAAGGGTAAAGTTAGTAGGGATATAGACACGTAGATCAATGAAGTATAATAGAAAAAAACAAATAAATCTACAAAAATATGTCTGATTGATTTCTGACAAAGATGTGAAAGCAATCAATATAGAAAGAATAACCTTTTCAACAAATAGTGCTGAAATAGGTGGATATACGCAGCCAAAAAAGAGAAACCAGAAGTAAACATCGTGCTTTACACAAAAAAATTAAAATAGATCATGGGACTCATTTCAAAATGTAAAACTATAAAACATTTAGGGAAAAAATAGAGAAAATTTTGGGACTTTAGGCTAGAAGAGTTATTAGACTTGACAACAACTGCATGTTTCATAAAAGGAAACATTGAGAATTCGAACCTCATTAGAATTAAAGTTTTTGCTTTGTCAGGGACCCTGTTAAAAGGAGGAGAAGACAAGCTACAGACTGGGGAAAATATTTGCAAACATTGCATCTAAAATAGGACAATTATTTAGAATATACAAAGAGCTCTCAAAAGTCAACAGCAGAAAAACAAACAACTCAAATTAAAAAAAAAAAGACAAAAAACAGGAACACACATTTTACTGAAGAGTATATACAGATGGCAAATATGCACATAAAAATATGTTCAACAAAATTAGTCATTAGAGAAGTGCAAATAAAACCACAATGAGATATCACTACTGTCAAAGATAAACAAAGCTAGATGGAAACTGGTTAAAGTGGTAAGGTCAGGTTTTAATCAGTAATATGCTATTGCAATAGAAAAAAGAGTTCATCATGAACTAAACTCAAGTTTAATGTATACAGAGGTGACTGGGCATTTTAAAGGGATAATAAGGAAATAGGTAGAGGGGTAAACAAAGACTCAGTAGAATCAGAGAAGTGGAAAATTATAAAAATGGAAAGAGCAGTTGATCCATGTGAAACCCATTTGGGTTTGTCATTGGTGATTTTTGAAGTTAGGCTCCTACCTTCCCACAGAGACTGGGAGACAGGGGCCCTATCTTCAAATGTAGGCAGGAACAAACCAATTCTTTCAGCAGTCTTGAATTTTCTCATGCAAAGCAGTCTTAAAAAGGTTATATATGGCTTGACGCCCATAGCTTAGTGGTTAGGGCACCAGCTACATGTATCAGGGCAAGAGAATCACTTAAGCCCAAGAATTTGAGGTTGCTGTGAGCTGTGACATACACTCTGTCTCAAAAACAACAACAACAAAAAAGTTATATATGAAATGATTCCTTTTAGATAACATTCTTGAATTGACAAATTATAGAGAAGGAGAACAAACCAGTGGTTGACAGCAGCTAGGGAAGGGGAAGGAGAAAGGCTGCTGTAGCTATAGAAGAGGATCGTGTAATGGGAATGCTCCATATGGTCACTGTAATGGTGGCCATACAAATGCAGTTTCAGTCATGCAGACGCACGTGTGTGATGACATTGCACAGAATTAAATACACACAAAAATGGTTGTAATACTGATGTTTTGTTTGTATTTAGTGTTGTCCAATTTTATCACACAGGAGTATTTGCATGACTAAAACTAATGAAATATGGTAAGATTACTGGATTGTAGTTGCTGTGATCTGAATGTGAACCCAGCACACTCATATGTGGAAACCTACTCACCAATGTGATGGAACCAGGAGCTAGGATCCTTGGAGGTGACTAGGTCATGAGGATGATGATCTGGTCAGAGCTCTCATGATTGGAATCACCTTCATTGTAAAAGAGGTGCCTAAAATCTGCCTTCTCCTCATATCACGTGACACATCTAGAAGTCAGCCCTCACCAAACACCAAATTGATTTTGGAGTCATCTGCCTCCGTAATGGTGACAAATACACATCTGTTGCTTATGCCCCACCCATTTTATGGTATTTGATTATAGTCATTTGCATGGACTAAGGAAGTATCAATGTTGATTTGCTGTGTGTGATTGTATAATACAATATGCAATATTTCACTGTTAGGGAAACAAGGAATATATAAGGGACTGCTATTATTTCTCACAACTGCATGTGAAACTATATTCATCTAATAATTTTTTTTTTAAATCACTCTAGGTACAGAGTAAGGACAGACTGGTAATGAGGGTGGAATATATGCGACTTATTGGGTCCTTGGCTGAGTGTATGTGATTGCTGGGGAGAAGTAGTGAATCACGAGATGAGCACCTTTCCTAGATGTCACTGACCAGGAGAGGAAAACCAAGGGAGTAAATTGTTGGAGAAGAGTGATGAATTCAATTTCGAGCTTGCTGAATTTATTTTTCCATGTAATCAAACAAGCAGAGTCCATAAATGAAAAGACAAGAGGAAAGAGCAAGAATCCTTGTGCAAGGGAGACATATCCAGTTCTCTGCTGGATTTTGTATGTCTACTCTCCACATGCATAAATAAATAGTAAAATGTCTGAATCAAGATATACAAGAAGAAGGGAATTTAGGAATTCAGAAGTAAGAGGAAATGCACCCATACACCTAATAACATTTCGGTCAAGGACAGAGCACACATCGGATGGTGGTCCCAGATATAGTGGAGCTGAAAAACTATCACCTCATGATGCCCTAGTCATTGAAATGTCTTTGCATAATGCATCAGTTTTGTGTCTGTGGTGATATTGGTATAAACAAACCTATTGTGCTGCCAGCCATACAAAGGTTTAGAACATAGATTAGATACAGTGCATAATACATGGTAATGATAATAAACAGCTATGTTACTGGTTCATGTATTTACTATATATACCTTTCATCATTATTTAAAAGTGCATTCCTACTTATAAAAAAAAAAAAAAAAGTTTACTGAAAAATAGACCACAACAGGTTCTTCAGTAGGTAGAACTATTATCATAGGATGTGATGGCTCCATGAGTGTTACGGTACCTTCAGACCTTTCAGTGAAACAAGATATGAAGGTGGAAGAGTGATACTGATGACCTTGACTCTTCATAGAATTAGGCCAATATGTGTGGTTGTGTCTTAGTTTTAAAAAGTGTAAAAAGTGAAAAAAATGTTAAAAATAGAGAACAGCCTATATACTAAGTATTTAAAAAAAACATTTTGTGTAGCTGTACAACGTGTATGTTTATGTTTTAAAGTGTTTTCGCAAAAGACTCAAAAGTTAAAAATTAAAAATTTTATAAAGTTATAAATGTTTCAGCAAGCTAAGGTTAATTTAATATTGACAAAAAACCACATTATTATTATTTACAAATTTAGTGTAGCCTAAGTATACAGTGTTTTTCTCTTCGATTTTTTGTTTTGAGCCATTTTCTGTAGAAAAGCACGTACAATTTTCAATGTCTACAGAAGTGTATAGTACGTGTCGTAAACCTTCACATTCAATCACCACTGACTCACTAGACAAACTTCTAGACCTGCTAGCTTTATTCATGATAAGTGCCCTATACAATTGTTACCATTTTTAATCTTTTATATAAAAATTTTACTACTCTTTTTCTATGTTGAGGTATATAAATATTTACCATTGTGTTACAATTGCTTAGAGTATTGAGTATAATGACATACTATACAGGTTTACAGCCCAGGAGCAACAGGTTATTCCAAGTACCCTTGGTGTAAAAGAGGTTAAATCATTGAGGTTTGAGTAAGTGGATTATGATGTTTTCACATCCAGAAAATCACCTACAGACACAGTTCTTAGGATATATTCCAATTATTAAGTGATGCATGACTTTATATGGAAGCGTTTATGGAAATTCCAAGTAGAGGCTGGATAAAATGCATTAGCATTATGTTTTAAAATAATGGAAAAAAGAACTAATATCCAGTATCTTTAATGTGCTAAATACTACATTGGTATTACTCTGTTTAATCCTCATGACAGACCTAAAAAGTTAAGTTTCGTTATCTGAAATTTCTAATCATAGAGGTTAAATAACTTGCCAAATGAAACAAAGCCAGTAAGCTATTTCCTAGGCTAGAATTTGAATTAAGATACGTTTAAGTTCTTAGCTCACATTCTTTCCACTATATCAAGAAGCCTGTTGGTGGTGGTAGGGTAAACATTTTAAAAACTATCCATATTATGCTCTTGCTTATTTGAGGATTTTTTGTGGATTTAAACTGCTACTTTCATCTTTGTAAGTTTTCGGTTTCCTACAGAGAGGTTTTAAAGGTTCTATTGAGGTCATTTGCCACATCTTTACGGGATGGCATGCCAGTTGTGGCATTAATAGAAAATTCACAGCTCTCCATTCTCTGGATTCCATGTCCAGTACCAGTCCCGGTGCCACCTTATTCTCTGGATTAGGAAGGAGTTAATTTTCTCATATCAATTGGTAGGTAATTCTCTCACTTATATTTTCCAGATAACACGTGTGTTTGTTTCTTTTCAGGTATGCAAACTACATAGACTTGTTAACAAGCATCTTTCCCTTCAACTAATTCTAATAGATAAACAGCAAGAATATTCAGTTGCACGTCCTCAACCTTACATGGTGCATTAGCTCGTTAAATACTAACACAGGATTCTCTACACATCCAGATCTGTAAACAAATCAATGCTGTATTTCCATCTCTGCAAAAAAAAACCAAACCAAACAAACAAACAAACAAACAACAACAAAAAAAAAACCCTGCACATTGTAGGGTTTCTTGTTCTTCTCATCTGGTAATTTTCTATTCCCTACTTTTAGTTCATATGTTTTCTTCGACAGTATCCCATTTAAGATTATTAAGGTTGAGATATCATGATTATGATGTCTAGGGCTTAAAATCAATTTCTGTACAGTATGTCACAGTCCACTTACTTTATAAACCAAGGGAAATCAAGTCAAGCCTTGAAAAGCAGTTTTCAGGTAGAAATTAGGCTTCTCTACTTAACTGACATAGATGAAGCCTTACTATTTCCAAATCTCTTAATTCTTATGATTATGATTCCGTAATCTAGATTTAACTTTCTCATCCCACGTATCTCTTTTGGTGTAGATTCACCAAAAGGTGAGTTGCAGGAGGAGTTAACCCTGTTTGTATGATCTGATTCTCTGTTGGATCTGATAATTTTGATCTTTCACCTTTCTAAAGCATCCAAACCTTAGGTGTAGATTTAACTTCTCGCCATTCACGCCATCTAGTGGCTATAGATGTTATGTTTGGCTTTAAGGAAGATTCCTAATGACTGGGGGGCGGATATACGAAAAACAAAACGGTTGGCTGTGACAATTTTCCAGTCTCTCTCCGCATCACTTACACCTCACACAGACTCCTTTAGCTATTTTAACCATTTTAGATATGTGGAGCGAAGCGCAGAGGGGATGAAGGGGACACGCACGCTCGGAGACGCACGCCCTTTGACGCTGACATTTAGAGAAGGGTTCAAAATCCTGTCATTCCTAAAGGACAGGAAAGGAGTTGTGGCAAGACCTACACCGAGGACACTGCCTGACTTTTCGGCAAGTTGGACAGATGACATATTAACCCCTGCAACGTTAACGTCTGGTTTGAATTAAAAGAAAAAAAAAAAAAAAAAAAAAAGGCACTTAGAAACCCCGCCGCGGGGCTCTGCGGGTCCTGCTACCCCGTGGCCCCAGCAGGCAACCAATTCCCGGGCGTTCCGCTCCCCCACCCTCCTTCCTGGCTCCTGTCGCTCCTTCTCCCCTTATTCCCACGCTCGCCTTGAACCGAGACTCAGGAGGCAGAAGCGAGGCAGCGGTCCCCTTCCTCCTCTCCTCCACCAAACACCGCAGCCGAGCGCGTGAAGCGTCCCTTTGTTCCTCCGAGGCTCGCTCTCCTCCCCCGGCAGATCCACCTGGATACTCTCGCTGGGTGACATTTTGCGCCGGGGCTGGTGGGTGGCTGGGGTGGAGCGAGAGAAGCTCGAGGGGGCGGGGGCGGAGAAAGGTCAAGCCGAGGGAAAGGCAGGAGACGCCTCTCCTAACCTGCGTGGCGGGGCGTGCGCGCGGTTATTTATTTATTTTCTCCTTATTTATTGATCTCACAAGCAGAGCAGCGCGGGGAGCCGGGGGAGATGCAGGACCACCCACTGGCGGGGAAGCAGCGAGCAGCCCTCCCGCTCGCCCGCGCCCCCGCGCGCCTTCTGCCTCCGCGCTCGGACGAGAGCCCGTGCCCACCCCGGCCCCGGCCCCAGCCCCGCGGCGCCACCGCCGCCGCCGCCCGCTCCGCAGCCCCGCGGCCCCGCTGCCCCGCCGCCTCGAGCTGCGCTGGCCGGGTCCCCGCCACAGGGGCCGCTCTGTAACTTGGCAGGAGCGAGTCCCCTCCGTTCTCGCCTCCCCCGCACCTTTTGAACTTGTTGCTGCTGCTCGCTCGCTTGCGCCCGGCTTTTGGAAGGTGAAAAGGAGGAGGGAGGCACGGAGGGATGGGGGAAGGGGAAGAAGAGCTGGCTTGAGCTTTATTTATGCTCCCTCGGCGCGTCGGATTCGGCTGCTCGCTAGCTGCTTTCTCTGCTTTTGCCTTTCCGGGGGCACGGCGGGGAGAAAGTCTCTATGCAACTCAGCCCCGGCGCGCACTTTGCCAGGTATGTACCGCGGGCGAGGCGCGTTCTACGCGGAGGCAGATGCTGCAACCGCCACGGCGGCGGCGGCTGCCAGCTCCTGGGCTCTGTAACTGTCACACTGCACCTGAGCTGAACTTGAAAAGAGAGCGAAGGGACGATTGGGCGAACGCTTTTGGCAGACGGAGAGGGTGCTTGTAGGCGAGCGGGAGGAAGACCTATTTTAACGCCCCCCCCACTGTGCCCACTGCCCATCACCTCTGTCTCTGCAAATAGAGGAGTAGAGGTGGCAACCGGACCCCAAAGAGAGACGGGGGCAGCGGCTGTGGCCACCTCTCCTAAGCCACAACAGGTCTCCCCCCACCCCCCTTTTGAGACTCCTTTGGCGGGAATGGCTACTTGGAAAGGGAATGTTTGAAAGAGTGAAAAGAGAAGGTGAAAGGGTTCCCTAATTCGTTGGAAGACACTACTGGGTGACTCTTCTTGGTCCTTTCTATCCTCCACTCCGTAGACTGACCCCATATAATCCAGACTGTGTCAGGGGAGAAAGCAAAGACACCTGTTTGAGGAAGATCCTGCTGCATCTGAAATCACCTGTGTGCTTTTCTGTGTCTGTGGATGGCTTGGTCCAGACGCTGGAAGATGTTTGCTTAGATTCTACTGGGAGTGATTTTTAGGACAGTCCTTTGTTTTTTTTTTTGTTTGTTTGTTTTGTTTTTTTTTTTTTTGGATGGTGTTGGTTGTTATTATTTTAAATACCTGTCTTGAGGGAAACTTGCTCTTCAGAGAACTGTGACTTCACGTGGAGCCCTACCTTGAAGAGTGACACCTCTGGGACAAATTTTCCAGAAGTAGTTTGTTGGAGGAGAGGAAGTGGGTGATTTTGCTGCTTTGGTCGACCATCTGCAGGAGCCTGGTTGCCCTTCTTTCCTCCACTTCCAGGAACCATGGCGGCAGGGGTGGCAGCGTGGCTGCCCTTTGCCAGGGCAGCGGCCATCGGGTGGATGCCCGTGGCCTCGGGGCCCATGCCCGCTCCCCCGAGACAGGAGAGGAAAAGGACTCAAGATTCTTTGATTGTGCTCAATGTGAGCGGCACGCGTTTCCAGACGTGGCAGGACACCCTGGAACGTTACCCGGACACTCTGCTGGGCAGTTCCGAGAGGGACTTCTTCTACCACCCAGAGACGCAGCAGTATTTCTTTGATCGGGACCCAGACATCTTCCGCCACATCCTGAATTTCTACCGCACGGGAAAGCTCCACTATCCGCGCCACGAGTGCATCTCTGCTTACGATGAAGAACTGGCCTTCTTCGGCCTCATCCCAGAGATTATTGGCGACTGCTGTTATGAGGAGTACAAGGACCGCAGGCGCGAGAACGCGGAGCGTCTGCAGGACGACGCGGACACTGACACCACGGGGGAGAGCGCGCTGCCCACCATGACCGCCAGGCAGAGGGTCTGGCGGGCCTTTGAGAACCCCCACACCAGCACCATGGCCCTGGTCTTCTACTATGTGACAGGGTTCTTCATCGCCGTCTCGGTCATCGCCAACGTGGTGGAGACCGTGCCGTGCGGGTCGAGCCCTGGTCACGTTAAAGAGCTGCCCTGCGGGGAGCGGTACGCCGTGGCCTTCTTCTGCCTGGACACAGCCTGCGTCATGATCTTCACGGTGGAGTACCTATTGCGCCTGGCTGCCGCGCCCAGTCGGTACCGTTTTGTGCGCAGTGTCATGAGTATCATCGATGTGGTGGCCATCCTCCCTTACTATATTGGGTTGGTGATGACAGACAATGAGGATGTCAGCGGGGCCTTCGTGACACTGCGAGTGTTCCGGGTCTTCAGGATCTTTAAGTTTTCCCGCCACTCTCAAGGCCTGCGCATCCTGGGGTACACGCTGAAGAGTTGTGCCTCAGAACTGGGCTTCTTGCTCTTCTCTCTCACCATGGCAATCATCATTTTTGCGACAGTAATGTTCTACGCAGAGAAAGGGTCTTCAGCCAGCAAGTTCACGAGCATCCCTGCAGCCTTCTGGTACACCATCGTCACCATGACAACACTAGGGTAGGTCCCCAAAGGGAAACCCGGTGGAGGTTGGTCATGGGTGAGGCCATTGTGGACCCATTACGGTTACGTGATAATTCAGAGGAATTAACGTTTTTCTCCTTCCTAAGTAGTTTTAGAAAAGCTTTATCTAAATGGTTTGGCATAACTGAGTCTGTGAAATGGGTATTGATACAGAGAACGAGGGAGTTGCTGGCAAATGTTGAGTATTGGTGGGTGAAAGTGGTAAATATATAACGTTTAGAATTTCCTGCTACAGGAAAGCATTGCTACATATCTGTAGGAAAACATAAAATATTATAACAGTGAAAAACAAAATTTGTGTCCTAATAAAGATATGAAAATGTACAATGTATGGCGGAATATCTACAAAGTGCTACAGTGCATTCAGACGAAAAGTTTCCCTGTACATGTGAAGTATTATTTTCATACAAATAGATACTTACAGTGTACATTTTCCCTGTAAGAACAAGAATTCTTATTTTACAACATTGCAAAGCATAGATTGTAAGTATAATTATGAAAGAATTTATAATATACCTGCACTTCTAACTGTGGCTGACAGGTTATGCAGTGTTTCAGACTATCAGGACTGAAACTAATCAACTTTACAATGTGTAGTGGAATGATATTTGCAGCATACTTAAAACACTAGGTTCATAATTTCAAGAAAAGAAGCAAATGACTGTCATCCACACACTTTTTTTTTTTTTTTAGAAGCTACTGATCCCATCAGGCAACGGGCCCAGGCCCGTTAAATACACATAGAAGATAGAGCAGTGTCTGGTAAGACTCATGGTCATCAAAGGCTTGTCCGACTATAAAATGTTGGGTTGTGATTTTCTTCTAGAACTCTTATGTGAATTCTTTTATTTGGGGGTAATGACATTTTGCAACATACGGGGTATATTCTGAATTCATGTTTTTAAAAATAGACTTGTCCAGCTAGAATTAAAGACATTTTATACGATAGGCAAAAAGAAAGGTATCAAATGGTTAATAATGTTAATCAAACTGCAGAAAGGTAGCAGCATTTTACATATGAGAGAGTCTAATAAAAAGAAATGGTTAGAGCCTTTTACTTTTATGAGTTCTTAGATAAGCTGGGGAGTAATGTTAGTGCCTTTTCGTTAGGTTTATGTTGCTATTCTTGCCTAGGTAATCAGTTCAATAGGATGGGGCAATGGCTGTAAGAAAGAAAGTTATTCCCAAGGCTACTCTTTAAGTTATGTGTTTCTAGCTAATTTAATTGGCTCTTTTAAGTGACACTGCAATTAAAGTCAACTTAATTTCATTAGATATATGTGGTGTTCAGAATTTGTCATGTTGTCATATGGCCAACTAAAGGAATATTTTCTATGTGAAGAATTTTTGCCTAAGTTAATTAAGAAAATATAGTAAAGTGAAATGCAATGATATATGATTTTGATTTAGTCTCAAATATTTTGAAGATGTACTGCTCCAGTTCAATGAATAAATTAGTGAAAGCCCATATTTTGCTTTTATTTCCCTTTTATCCTGTTGGTAATTTTGTGACGGATTAAAACAGTGCAGTATACCTTAGTAGAATAGGTGCTTATTCCTTATCAAAGAAGTTTTATTTGTTGCTTTTTTTGTATTATTATCTTTTCATCATTTGAAATCATTATAAAGGACAATTGGGTAGTGCAAATCATTGTCATGACTTTAACTTGGAATACAAATGAGGATTCTATGTTAAGAGGAAATAAAAGAAGAAATATTAAAAGGAAATACACTTTAAAATATTGTATATGGTATTGATATTCATGAGATATAAGTGAGTAATTTTAATGTTATATGCTGTCTATATGATTGGATATAGATTTTATGATGAACATTAATGAGATGCTGATTTCATTTAGCTAAAAGTTCTATACTACACTTGAGAAGTTAGTATTATTTCAAAATGATTCCTGAAATGACTTTCCATATTTTTATTTTATTTTGAAGTTTATTTTTGTTTTCAGGAATAAAATGAGTAAATGTTAATCATTAATGCCAATTTTTATTATATAATTAAAATCCTTAAAGTAATTTACTTTTTGAAATGTTTTAGGAAACTGAATCATAATGTCCTAGTAAATCCATTCCGTGTATTTATTTCACATGTTCCATAAGTATGTGGATTAGAAGGAGTGAATACACGTAGTTTCTCAGAACTTAGAAGTAAATGGGATTTGTTTTTAAGAGTTAAATTTCACTGAAGTCAAAAATTTTAATTATCAGGAAATTAAGCTAATTAATGATTCTGATGGAATATTATCAGTCATAATTCTGATATGTAGAGATGTTGATGCCATCAAAATGATTCTATGCAAGGATATTTAACAAAACATATACTTTATAATATAGCAAAGTTTCTTAGGAGAATGTCTTTAATTCTCGTAATACATTTTCACTCCTTGGAGAAATAGATTCTTATAAACGTTGCCTTTTGGTTGTCTTATCTTTGGTTTTATTGTAGCTCAACAGCATTATTTAGAAATAGAAAGTATTCTACAAAAGTTGTTTCCTAACTTTATGTTTTACACTATGGCCTTATACTTAGAGAATGAATTGTGAGATATACACTTTCTGGAAAATATGTAGGAGTTGGAACTAATAGCAATCAAGCTGTATCTTAAAGACAATCAAGAATTTTCCATTGTAATTTCTGACCTTTTTTTATATGGTTGTTATTTTTCGTGGAGTTAATGTTCATCAATTAATGATAATGGAAATGAAAACGTGATCATAGATAGTAGTTACCAAAAATTCCAGCTCATATCAACATTATCTATGTGAGATAAATAACCAAGAGCTTTGTCATTCAGGAATTGTGGAGCTGCAGCAATGCTGGTCATTTTAGACGATATTCAATTAGTTTTTCTATCTGAAGAACTCAGCAGGTCTACCGTAGAACTCTGGTGAAATATGTATATGAACTATGTCATTAGACTATACCTTGACCTTGCTTACTATGTAAGTAATTAATCTGCCAGCAAAATGAATACTTTAAAATATGGTGTAAAGACTATCCCATTTCCTATTCATTAAAGTAGGAAACATCAAAAGTACAATTTTAAAAAATCAATGAAAAGAAATGTCAGAAAGATTACAAAACAACAACATTTAGTGAGAGTGGTCAGGTAGATCTGTTTCTCAATTTTATTCTTTCTTTATGACCTGTGCAGGGCCTTAAAATATCCTTTTACTCCTCTGGCTTCCCTTTCCATAACGTAAGCCTTAATTACTGTCTTAAACTGTGTAGAGAAAGAACCTGGAACTCTCCTCTTTCATCCTAACGCCTTTTGGAAGATGGTATCTAATTGTTATTTTCATTTAGATGGTAGAACTTAAATATTGCCAAAATTAGGAAAGAAACAAATATTCATCAAAAATCAAAAACTATTTTGTAAAAATATATTCAACTGGGTGGAACTCCAGTTTACTATAGTATCTTAGGCGTGTGATGTGGGAGCCAGTAGTAATGCCATGTAGCATAGTAAATAATTTGAAGAGTTGTTATGTTAGGCAATATTTGCATTCTTGGTCATGATTACTAAACATCTGGAGAGTTTTTCTAAGGAAGACATTCTATGACTACTACAATAAAACTTAAGGACTTCAGAAATACATCTGTGGTCTGTACCACTTCTTTAACTTTAAAACACTGTTGTTTCCATCAAAATTTCCAATATGGGAAAGAAAGTTGCATAGATGGCATGTCTGTAACGTTTATAACGAAATTTTGTGATTTTAACTATATAAAACATACTTTGATTTCTAAAGAAATTTGGAAAACAAAACGTTAATTTATATTATATATTCATCTAAAATAAATACAATAGAACTACATCTTTGCTCCCAGAAAGCTTAGTGTTATTGTCTATTTAATAAGACCCTCAAACCTAGCTCTTTTACTTTTTCAATTTTTATAGGTTTTGGGAATTACTATTTTAAGAAACTAAAAAAAAGAAAAATGATGTTTCACAGTAGTTTTCCCAACAATGTACTAGGGAAATACCTTTTTTTTGAGTGACATAATTGGAGAGAATTTATTATGTACATATATATTTTTGTATCTATGATCAATGAGAATATTATGTTAGAAATAGTATTATTTAAAAATAAGGATAAAGTTGTAAGCAGCTGTCTTCTGTTATGTATAACTATTATGATTACATTGCTTTGGGGTTGTAGGGAGTATATCCTCAGAATCATTTATGTGGAGATTTTCAGTGTACTCAACTATTAGTGAAAATGGATGGAATTCTTTTCCATTTCTCTGTTGCTAATTTAATCTTCAAAGTGTGGGAAGCATCACCTAAAGTTTTGTTTTTTGTTTTTTGTTTTTTTCTGCTGAGGAGCCATACTGTGAGGTAACATCCATTTTTATTTTGACATACTACAAAACATTAGTGAAAAGGTCTTCATAGAAAACGTTAGTTGGGTTCAGTGCCTATAGCTCAGGGGCTAGGGCACCAGCCACATACAAGGGAGCTGGCGGGTTCGAATCCAGCCCGGGCCTGCCAAACAACAATGACAGCTATAACCCAAAAAAATAGCTAGGTGTTGTGGTGGGTGCCTGTAGTCCCAGCTACTTGGGAGGCTAAGGCAAGAGAATCACTTAAGAGTTTGAGGTTGCTGTGAGCTGTGATGTCACAGCACTCTACTGAGGGCGACAACTTGAGACTCTGTCTCAAATACAAGAACAACAACAAAAAAAGAAAATGTTAGTTGATGAGAGTTGAAATTGAACTTCTAAAGAATGTAGAGAAATGTGTTGGTATGTATTCCTCTTAGCATTACAAGGAACCAACTCTTAAGTGTTTTCATTATGTTTTAGTCATCATTTGAATAAGAGATAATATTTGAAGTAATATTTTAAAAATATGTATATTTTCTCAGCTTCTCCATTAGTTGCCAGACACAGAGTTTTTTTTAGAAAGAGATAATACGTGTTTTCCCAATGAGGTACCCTAGAGAAAGGGCTGTTTGCTAATTTTTCATGAGTCTGTTGTCTTACTCTTTTTTTCTTTTCCAAGTTTTCCATTAGATTACCGATTTATTTTATTTTAGTTTTATAATGATATCATTTAATTCTGAAATTTCCTCCTAATTATACTCAACTGCGAAAGTAACTTACTGAAGTTTAAATTTCTCATTACTTCCTCTCTTAATTCCTGGTGCAAGAAAATTGATTTTGTTATTTATTTAAATTCATATCACGCATACAAAAATTTTGTGGCTTACCATAGTTATATAACTAAATAGCAGAAGTATTTTCTGAAATTTTATTTTTTACTCATTTTTAGCTGCAGGTCTTACATGTACAACATTATCTAGAAATGTGCTTTAATAATTATCAGGGTGTTGCTGCTAATGCTACACGGTAAGACAGTGAATGGGTTGGCTATTTATTCCATGAATAGAGTTCATTTCTTTTCTAGTTCTATTGCCTGTGACTCACTATTTCCACATTCTTCAGTATCACTACTGCATTGGCACTTGATCACACCACTAGGGTTTATCCTGATGGCACCCAACTGATAGAGAAAAACCTTGTGTCCTCATCCAGTGATCTTTCAGGTCATTTGGAGGCAAGCTACTCAATGGTGATTATGTTATCCGACCCAAATGAAATATAAGAAAATCAGCTGTTTTGTCCTAATTGCCTAAATGAATTGGCCTCTGAGTCATTAGAAATGTATAATTTAACTTCCCTTGCATTGAAAGAACGAGTATGGTGAAAAGCACATTCACTGAAAAGGGAGCATAATTTTTCCTTCAGAACTATAATAATAAATTGATACTATTCTCCAATATGTCTTACATTGTTTTATGAGCATAGAGACATTTGTGTGTCTGAGTGTGTGTTTTAAAGTATTGTCTTCTGAGACTAGCGTCAGTAGTTAGATTTGATGTTATGAGATGTTGTCTAGTCCTGAAGGAAACCAGGGGTAAAACACCATTTCTGTGCACGTATACACTGCTCTTGACTTTCGTAGATTCCATTGATATGTTTTGTCCTGTAGTTTTCTCCTTTAAGAATCAATCTTTACATTGACCTTCTCCATGAAAAATTCTCAACTTCACAAGCACACATGTTCTATAGCTGGAATTACCCTTGCCGTGTTAAATATAATTTATGGTTTTAATCTTTACCTTCCTAACTGCGCAGGAAAGTTTTTGAGGTTTGAGTTTATACCTTTTGGGAACTCATTACCTCATCCAGTGTTGAAGTGTAGGAAAATGTCTGTGTTAATATGTTGCTGATCATGGTGTGAGATGATACCTGCACACCACTGAGAGCTAGCTGCTTAGCAGAGCAGCTGGGCCATCTCAACATTAGCAATAATATACTAATCTAAGCCAATTAATTTCCTGTTGTTCAGTGGTAAAAGTATTTAAACTTACTAATTAAACATTTTGTCTTCTTATGTACTACACTCTTTTTGTTTTCCTTTTGTAACTGCAAAGGATTATAAGACCTCCACTTTTTCACCCATAACTGACTTTTCTGCACAGTTGGGAATTAATCAGCTGTTTGTGGCTCCTTTTTTAATCAATTTGCTTTCTGGTGAAGGCTAGGTAAATTGCAGATGCCTCTGAAAAGCATATGGAGATACTTCATGACAAGTGGATCAGCACAGAAATATACTTCCTTCTCTTATAAGCTTAATTCGCTATCTAAAGATGAGCAACTCAGGGAGCCCATGGGCCAAAAATGTACTTTGATGACATTTCATCACTAGAAAGGTATTCTTTTTCTTGCACAGTAACACTCATTTATGCATAAAATAGAATTGTTTAAAAATAGTGAACTATTATCTATAAATGACATGTAAGATAGATGTGATATCTGTCAAAATGAAGTTCACATTCTAAGGTATTAAAAGGCAGGTGCAAAAAATGTAAATATAAATGTAGGTACATATTCTGACATAGCACAATCCATTTTGCTTTGGGAATTTTGACAAGTTTGTTATGTAAAGATGATCCAAATCATAAAAGGTGTGGGGGGAAGTAGGGAGTGACTTATCAGAAGTTAGTAATGAGAAAAAAAAAATAACATTGAAGAAGTTGGATGACAGTTAATGTCAAATAGAATGGTAAAGTGTTGTTCTAAAATTAAAAGATAGCATCTTTTTAGATTTTATGTGGACATGATTCTTTCATTTATTTCATTTTCTTCACTTTTAAGCATACCAGGAATAGTGCTATTTGAAACCAAAAGTAAATGGTAACATACTCTCAGGAAATCAAAACGTGACTCGCAAGGTTCAATTCAATTTACCATATTTTAGTTGATCACTTGTTACCTGTCATTGACCATAGGAGTAAACATTATGGGCAACTTTCCAACCTTAAGAACCACGGAGAACTATAATAGTGGGAGAAGCAGAAAATGAATGTATAAATATACGTAGGATGCCAGGTAGAAATGGGTAAATCTGAGTAAGGAGCCTGCTATATGGGATAGGGCATAGCCAAGACCTTTCCAAGGGAGTGGCCTTTGAGTTGATGGTAATTGAAATGATGTATGAATGAAGAGCTTTGGCGAAAGAAAAAAAAGAAATATAGTCTTCAGGGTGGGAGAAAGTTTGGTATATTCCACCTAATGTCCCTGATTTGAAGCAAAGGAAGTAAGGAGCTTTAGTAGCAAATGAAATTTGAGAAGAAGTTAGGAAGAAATGATGTGAGACATTCCAAGTCCTAGTAAAGACTTCTGTTTTTATTCAGGATGAAAAGTCTACATTAAAGATCTATGAACATGGTAGGGGTGGGATATGAATTTCCATATTCAAAGGAGCAAATGTTTAAAACATTTTTAAATGGTCATGTAAAGTTAGCTTCGTTACCATATATAAATTTTCATCCTTCATTAGATTTGTTATACTTAATGTTAGCTAAAAACTTATATCAAATTATTCATGAGATTGTCCAAAAAATGAAATATTTTACAATATATAATTAAATTATTCCTCCCTAACAAAAATAAAACCAATTCAAATAAAAAGTGAATTCTCCCTTTTAGCTGAAAAGAATAAAATCTGGTGCTCCATACATAATGGAGGTGTTTGGGAACTGACTGTGGATAATTATTTATTTTGAATATAGATTTGCATACTTACAACTGTCAATTCTAATATTAGTGTCAACAATAGCATATAAATTTGAATTCTATTTAAAGGATTTTCTTTCATTTTTTTTCTCCTTTTTTTTTTTTTTTTCCTTTTTCATGTTGTAGTCGGTACATATTTATATCCTCTCCAGGTGTTTTGTTATTTTTCTGAGTTTGAAAGAAAGAATAGCTTATGCGTCTTCAAATCTGATAATTTCCATAAGATGTGCATTTTCAACAAATCAAATTGGGACTATGCATACAGAAGATATATAATGAAAACTTGCAGAGTCAGTATTTTAATAATCATGATGTAGAGAATTAAACACAATCAGGAATGGATAATTGGAGAGATGGGTTTAGGAGAACAGATTGAGACTACAGTCTGCTATGTTCGTGACACTGCACTTGTATGCAGGCAACTAAAGAAGACACTGTCTCAAAAAAAAGAAAAAGAGTGAAAAAATAATTCCTGAATATAAAAGAATCCCCTGTGTCTTCTCACTTTGGCCTGCTGTTTCCATGAAAACACCTCCCCTCCAGATGATTCTGCGTCCTTCCCAGAAGTTCCCTCCATAGGTTTGTTCCCTGATTAAGCAAGCTAGGATTCATGAGGAGCATTGCAAAGGAAAACATCCTGGAATTCCCCGTCCTTTGCATGTAATAAAGCTGGAAAATAACAGTTACACTCTCCTAATTACTCTGCTTTGCTTTGAATGAGAAATCAGTCTACTTTCATCATTGTACAGAAATTTTAAGGCTATCTAACCCTGTATCCTCTTAATGCATTTTGGGAAAAGGAAATTCTTAAGCATATGTTGTAGATAGCACTTTGAAACTTATAAAAATATTTCCATTTCTCACCAAAGTGGTGTTTTTGGAATGAAAAATAAGCACGCGTATTGTATACTTCTTAAATTAAATCAATCTACAAGTACTGTACTTTAGACACATTTTACATCATAAAGGAGTGAGCCCTGTAGATGTTCCCTAGTGTTTGATTTTCTGCTTTCTGTACTTGGAATTTTGACTTATAGGGCTCATTAGATATCATTTTGTATAACTTCTCAATTCAAACTTGAAGATACAGAAGATATATGAAAACTTAGTAGAAGAAACTAAATTGATATGTAGTCATGAACTTTATATAAAATTCAGAATAAGTTAGGGGAAGAACCTAAGCTCTATTTCAGGGGAATCACTTAATAGTCTAATGTTTTATGCAGCACAGTATTCTGGAATGTTATTTCTCCCTCCATGTTTCTTTCTCTGCTTTACACTTATCTCCATAATCAAAGAAAATACTAAAAACATATCAAAACAATAACACTTAATAGTGTGTATGTAAGTCTAAAAGTTTCCCCATAATATAATTAAAATTCTCGTAATGATTCACACTTAATAGATAATTTTAATCTAATGGGAGACTATTAACTAGTAATATAGATAAACACATTCATGTTGTGATAAGAAATTAAGAATATTGCTCTCATGCTATTGCTTTGATCTTTTGAGATGAGAAATAAATGTAAGTGTAGAAAGTATAACTTGTATTTTATTAAACTCCATGATTTGTATTTGAACTCTTACTTTTTCAGCCTGACAATATATTAACTCTGATAAATGCTGCATTTATATTTTCACAATGTGAACTATTTTATTAGTATGAATTATGTGTTGTATTCAAGGGTAAACACATACAAGCTAATAATAAGGAAAACATCACAATTGAAAATAATTCATAAGGCTTTGATTTACTTATTCTTGTGAAATTAAGAATGAGTATTGTAATTGATATTCAATTTTTTTGATAATTTATTATATTTTTTAAATGTTATATATATTTTTGCAAAGATATACAGGCAAGAAAATTCTCACATTCTTTCCAGTAATATTGTGTACTTTATCTGAACATTGCTATAGTTAGAAAAAATGGGCTAATTTTAATACATCTCACAGGCATTCAGAAAGGGATATATCACTGCGAAATAGGATGTAAGAATAAATGTCAAAAGGGAATTACTTCAGTTTCAGTAAATTCTTAAAATGAATATTATTTTCAATCTTTCACAATTTTTTCAAGCTTGTAATAAATGGCAGTTAGTTTGAATGAATGTGGAGTGTATGCATGTTCATCTGTTGTCTGTTTTTCTTTAATAATACAGCATTTCTGCTTTTGGCTTAAAATTTCATGAATTTGATAATATAAAATGTCAGAATATAACACAGTCAATATCCTATTACAAAGAAAAAGACGTAATTTAGAAAAAGGCTACAAACTCTTTTTTATGGAAGTAGGACACTTGACTCGGGGTTGGCATGGGCCTCAATTAGTGATAAGGAAAGTGCCTGTCAACTTTTTGAAAAGAACTTTATTATTTTCACAGAAAGAGTCCAAATGCATGCATAATCAACTAAATGAAAAGTAAGATTATTTTATTTTAAAAGAAGTTAGAGGGAGACTTTTTTTTCAGTCAAATTGCAAATGTTGGCAATATGTTCTGAAATACACTATTTTAAGCCAAACTCAGAATAGACTAAGAAATCACTTTACAGACCACTCAACAGTCCTCATTATTTCTCACATTATTTGGTGCCCAAATTTTGGATCTGCACATATTGTTTGAAGGTTATTAAAATATGTGTGAATGTGTAATGTATATTCAAATATACATATTAGAAAACACAGTCACAAATGTACATCAATACGAAATGTGTAGGTATGTAAATATTACTTACACGTATGTATGTTTATACACACATACACACGCACACACGCATGCTTTCCTTATTTTTGTGGAAAATTGCAAAATAAACTGTTGATGATGATAGGCATGAGTGAAAAGTCATTCAAATTTTTGTATTGTATATTTCTGTGTTTTTTTAACATTAGCCTATAAAACTTCTGTTAAAGGAGGGCTCACTGGTAACACTTGGGGCCTTTTTGCTTTATATTTTTCTCTATGAAAACCTTATCAGGTATTATTTAAAATTATTTATCTATCTCTTCTCCTAAAATAACTCTTTTATGATTTTCTCAAAAGTATCTTACATAAATAGGGTAATAAATTAAGAGACTGCCTAGATTTAAATATCAGCTCTCCAATATGCCAGCACAAGGATGTTGATCAAGTTACTTAAACTCTGTTTGCCTAAGATTAAAAATAGGTTAAGACTTTTATGAAAATCAAATGTAAATATGTAAATTATTTGAACATTATTTTGCACATAGGTTCTATCAGAGGAGTTGCTATTATGTTATTATTGAATATATATTATAAAATACAGTGTCAAAGATAGTACATATTTCTCTTCCATATGAAAAACTCTGTAGTGGGTCATACCAGTAAACAGTAACTGATTGTGAAGAGTTCTTGATTGATGGCATACCATAAATCAAGAGGCGTTTCCTCATTAGAAATGGGAATTTTGGTCACTGTATATAGCTTTTTTTAGGTTGAAATGTCAGCATTTAATATATTTGGGTTACAAATTATAAAAATTCTATTTCTCTGACAAACTTGCTTTAAAATTATGTATGTAAGTGTTCCTTCATTATGTTTTACTGTGCCCATTTCAAAGATTTGAAACAGTTTACTGTCAAATAAACCAAAATGATTAAATAAGCAATGCCAGGTATTAAAGATGAAGGAAAAACGATGGAGAACACAACTTATTTATAACATATAACATATTTAACAAATGATGTTTAATAAAGTATTACTGAACATAAAATAATCTCTGAATTTCCTGGCAGCCAAAGAAAGGAAAGAGGGTATTTTATTTCATAAAGAGTTTTTTTTTTTTTTTTTTACAGTAAAGTCCAAGATAAATTTGCTATGTAGATTGCAAATTTTTTAAATTAAATCATAGCTGTGTACATTAATGCAGTCATGGGGTACAATGTGCTGGTTTTATATACAATTTGAAATATTTTAATTGAACTGGTTAACATAGCCTTCATGGCATTTTCTTGATTGCAAATTTTTTTTTCTAATTTTTTATTTTCTTTTTCCTTCCTCCTTCCCTCCCTTCCTTTTTTCCTTTTTTTTTTTTAAATTTTTTTTATTGAGACTTCACTCAATTGCCCCGGCTAGAGTGCTATAGTGTCGATCTAGCTCACAGCAACTTCAAACTCCTGGGCTCAGGTAATTCTCCTGCCTCAATCTCCTGAGTAGCCATGAGTTTAGTTACATGCCACAATGCCCAGCTATTTTTTTTTTTTTTTAATTTTTTAGTAGAAACAGACTCTTACCCTTACTTGGGCTGGTCGTGAACTCCTGATATCAAGTGATCCTACCCCTTTGGCCTCCAAGAATGCTAAGATTATAGGTGTGAACCACCACATCTGGCCCAGTAATATAGATCTTTATAAACAGGTTATTTACCAACACAGTGAACTATGGCTGCACCATTGGTTTCACAAAATATTTAAAACTCTTTCTGATTTGGTCATATCACATGAATTTTTGTCAAGAAAAGTTAATAATATTATTAGAATAAAAAGATTTAATAGAAAACATAAATAAATTGATCATACCGTCTCAAAATTAAGAGATTATAGAGTTTAGCAAATTGAGAGTGATGTTTCTTAGTGTAGGATTAAGGACCACCAGGATTCAGATCACCTGAGGTACTTATTAAAAATAGATGTGCTGGGGTTTCACCTAAAACAATTTAGTCTCTTAGGACATCATTATTTTCACTTCTCACATCAAATCTGTGGTTCCAGAACCACTGATCTGGAAAATGTGTGTTCACAATATCTCTAATATTATCATTTTATATTGACTTGAGCTGGGGAAGTTTGAAAAAAATGTAAAAATAAGCCATTTAGAGCTATAATCTAGAAAAAGGAGGTAAAATGCTAGTTTTAATCTAGAAAAAGGAGGTAAAATGGATAGAAAATCTAAAGTCTTAAATATAGAAAATAAACCGATACCTTATTGTAAAATCCATACCCTATCATGTGTTTAGGATTAAGTTTCATGGATAACAACCATTAGTCCTAGTCTTCCGGGGGCCAACGGGCCTAAAGAAAGTGCTACAGCTTCCACTTGGGAATTTAAGCCTGGGAGATCTTAAAATTACTGATTTCTTATCATGGTCCGGGATAGGTGGACTAAACTATTTTTAATGGCGACACAGATAATAGACCAATGGACCACAGTGAAAATGAAGAACATTAGTTAGATTGAAGAAGCCTCATAGAAAGCAAGGTGCTTATGAAAAATAAAATACCACAAAGTATATAGATACACTAAATATCATGAGACTAGAATTTCTTTTGGTACATTTGGGGATTTTTTCTTTTACTCTTTTTTTTTTTTTTTTTTTCTTTTCAAAAGCAGAAAGTTGATTTCAAAGGAATTATTGTCCAAAGAAAATTTTTAATCACATGTAATGGATCACATATGCAGGACCTAAAGCTAGAAAACTAATTACTGGTCATTTCTTAGATTATCACTGAGAGTAAGGGAAGTTTTCTGTAAAACTCCGCTGAATGCTGATTTGACGTTGAGATTTTTAATAGGCTTTTCATGGATGTCAGCCTTCTAAAAGGACTTTATGTTCTCTCATGCTACAGATATATGGAAGTATAAAATAAACCTTTTTTTCATGATGTCCAGGTGCAAGAAGAACTGTTTTGTGAAAGGCTGATTGAAGATTAATAGGTCCAGAAATTTAAACTCACTTTCTTCATTGGAGGGTGCTGTCTGATTAGCTATGGTTACAGGATTTTTGAACATCAGGTTTGCTAAAAAAAGGGAAAGCTATAGTCAAAAGGTATGACGCATCTAGTAAATATAATCTTATGCACACCCAAATATTATATCATACCTGGCATGATGTTTTGAAATCTCAATTTGAAGTGAGGTTAGTTAGATCACACAGCTTTATCCAAGTCAGATAAATAGGGAAGGGAATATTGTAAACACTACGTGATACCTCTCTTCCTGAATGGAGTATATGCAGAGAAAGGAAAGGGAAGAGAGAGAAAGGAAGGGAAGAGAAAGAAAAACAGAGGGAGAGTTGGGGAGAGGAAAAGAGGGGAAGGAAAGAGACAGGGAGAGGTGAAAGGGTATAGTCTGATTCTTATAATGGAACAAGGAAAAGAGTATGCATTTATTGGGCCCCTGTTCTGCAGTGAGCACCACTCTGTGGACTTATTTTTTCATGCTATTATCCACTGATTGTTTTGCTACATGTGATTCCCATTGATAGGAGGTATGAATGCAAATAAGTTAAATAATTACTCAAAATAAATGGAACCAAATAAAATGAAATCAAAATCAGACACTCCATTAAAAACATGTTTTTGTTTTTGTTTTTTTGTACGTACTGTTTTAATTTTTATTTAAAAACATGTAAACCTAAACTCAGACAATTGCTGTGTTCTTGCATCTGTTTTGGAGAAGCAATTCTAAGGACTTAGGTGAAAACTGTCAAAATACCAGTTCATCAGAAACTGTAGATTTTGTGTTCTAAAGTTAGGTAAATAACGATTTAAAAAGAGGAAATTAGATATTAGGAATCATAGAAATCTCTCCCTCAAAGAAGAAGGACCTCCCTTGAGTCTTTAATGTTGCTCATTAGCAATTATGAAAAAATTCATCAAGGTCAAATAAACTGCACAACCTCTAATGGAAAACATTGAGGGAATTCATGGGTTATTTTCACAGCTTCACTATAAAGTCCAAGATCAAGAGGATGGTTATCTTTTCTAAGCAGGGCATAGATACACAAATAATGCATGCCTTGGATGTTACTCTTCCAACTACTACCACAATCCCAGAGATTTCCTCATCAAGGAGCTCATTAACTCAATGGTTCTGCTTTTTCTTCTCCCTCTGAAAGACCAAACACTTTCCTAGTGGGATGGCTCTTTTCCAGCCTTCATAAGAAGCAGATGGGCTGGTGTATGGACTGACTAAATGCTGGCGTTGATGCACAACTTGGGTGACTCCATTACATCTACCCTGATGTGGCAACAAAACCATGGAAGGCTAGAAACACAAAGAGGCCATGAAAAACATGTTTAAGTTCAAATAGCCACAGCTAGCAAAAAAATCAAGAAAACACTTTTAGGTAATAAAAAAAGAGCCTAAAGTTTAAAAAAAAAAGAAAAAAGGAGAAGAAGAGTGTCTGAGAAACATCTGAGATTTGATATATGAAGCTTTTATGGGAGAATATCAGAGACGGTTCAACAAAAAGTTCAAGTACTTAATCTCATGTCCCTGATTAGTTATACAATAGGAGCGCCTTATTCTTCTGGCAAAGACTTAAGCTTTGACCTACAAAATAAACAAGTCCTCTTATTCTTCTTCAGAAAAGATCAGTGCTTTTGCCAAGAAGAGCAGCTGTGCTTTCCCTGCACCTTAGGCCAGACAAAAACACCAGCCAAATACCACACGACCATGTTTGAAAGTTCTAACCTGCAATTTAAATCTGAAATATTAAAAATAAAATGGCTTCCAGATGTTACTTCGAGATCTGTTCTGATTTGATCTAGGATTCTTGTTCATCTTTATTTTAGTTGATGTAGACAAATCTGTTTCATTGAAGAGGTACACATATAATTAAATTTTAATAAGTTGTTTATTAGTTCATATTGTATTTCTGTTTATTTGTAGTATCCCTAGGAACTAAATAAGAAAAAAGAATCTAATGTTTTATAATGCTTTCTGTAGAACCTAGTTCTGTTTGAGATGCCTGCTGACAAAGTTCTCTTTTCAAAGAACCTCAGACTTTAGTTGAAATTTCCCCCACAGGTTTTATAACAATGCTGAGAACATTGCTTTGTGGATCATAGATACTGAATAAAGATTTTTTTTTTCCTTTTACTGTAGAGTTAAAAGTCCACTTAATTTTAGGAATTTATATCACTTATAACACTTTCTAGTTACTTCTCCTTTAGCTACACATCCTCTGACACACAAATATCTATATCCAGAAAATAAATGTCCACAGATGTAAACTCTTTAGCACAACATACAGTAAAAGTATTATATGTGAAATAAACTTTTAGAATTTTCAAACTTTTTTGAAATGTTGATTCATTCTTCCATGAAACTATTTTTTTCAAATACTTACTCATTCCCTTCAACCACTGAAAGAAACCCCCTGCATTTCTGTGCTGCTTCTCTCTCATCTGTGCTGATGGTTCATAGCGATCCATACCTGCCCTGGACCATTCTTCTTAGCTTCAGATAAGAATTTCCAGATTTATGTCAGCAGGAAACGTTATGCCCTGGGCTTTTATGGACAAACAGCAGAAGAAACGGCCATATGGAGGATATTTCCAAATCTAATGAAAATCCATTGGGTGTAGAATGTTGTCTACCTCACACATTTCTGATTATTCCATACATTAACAGCTACACGTAACTGGCAACACACACACACACACACAAACACACTTATTCTTGTATGCCAAGTCTATTTGTATGCTTTTGACATGACTGATGAGAAGAATTCTCAGGAATATCCAGAGTCACCCGGAATGGGTGCCATGATCAATTAGTGCTGTCAGTCATAGGTAGGGGGTGTATGAAGGAGAATTTCCTTATCCGACATAAGCAAAATGTCAGCGGAGTATATTCTGGGCACAGTTAATAGATTTACTTGGCACTCAAATATCTGTTGAATATTGATTGAACAGAAACATGGACATACTTGCCATTTTTTAATCTTAACAAATTTTATTGTGAATAGTTATTCCTATAGCATAAATAATAATCCCTTAATTTATAAATTATATTTGTATTTCAATTTGTATTTTTGTCATATATGTTTTTTCCATCATAAATGATCAATACATGTTCATGGAATAAATGAAAGAATAAAAAAATACTGAGTATATAAAAATTCAATCTATTTATGATGGTAGACAAAAATAATTCTAGCAGGAAAATGGAATAGATTGCATTCAATGATATTTGAACCTTGTTTTATGGTCTTAACAGGAGTCCCCCAAGTAGTGTGTGATATATGACAAGGCATTACTTTATCTCTGTAGTATTGTTATCTATACCTGTCTCTCACCATCATTTTAAGATGATTATGGATAAATAATCTGTGGAATTCATATGAAATAGGTGTCGTATATAATTGAACACCCTGAACACTACTATTTAGCAGAAACAAACATGATGCTCAAAAATACAGAAAAATAAATGCACAGTCTTATACAAAACTGAGCAAGTAAAAACAGGATCCAGATTTCAGTTAATTCAATTTACTGACTATTCCAATGTGCCAGACATTATACTTAGCACTATGAAAAAAACAGAAGTAGGAGAGATTAAGTTGTGCGCAGACCTGGGATTTTCAAACAAATAACTATGACTTCAAATTCTGGCTCTTACCAGTGGCTGATTCTACAGAGTCTGGACATAGTTGAAAAATATGTTTACATTTGTATTATATAAAAATTGTAAGGAGCTGTTTAGTGCTCTGCAAAGACCAATTGCTAGCCTGAGTTTAAAAGAGTAAAAGTCAACCATCAATTGTTATGGTCAAGTTAGAGTTGACAGAAGACAGGAAATTGCAAAGATATTTGATCATGATTTTTCTTCTATCCGAGTCTCCTTTCCTTCTTTTAGTCCAGTCCTAGTAAATGGGAAATATATTAATAGGATGTATGTAAACTAAATTTTGAACCATTGTCCACACGTGTTCTCTCTCTCTTTGCTAAAACATAAATAATCAGTGTTTTTTTCCAGGTGGATTAAGATTCTATCTGTTTTAGTTTCAATGATGAACAACACAAATTGACAAATAATGGAATCTTACCATTGAGAACATCACAAGGTCTGATAATTAACATCACAATCTTATCCTGGGAAGAGTGCTAAATACCTCATTGCTCAATATCACTATGGTCACCTTCAGAGTACATGCCTTGGGAAGCTATATACCAATGCCAGCACTGTGCTCACCTTTCAAAGCAGTTTTGGAACTCTTCTTCTGGAATGACCATCAGAACTGTCATCATAGAACACACAAAAACTCCCAACAACAATAATTAATACCACTCATCAAGACACCGCCGCATGTCAACACGAACACAGCTGTGACACATGATATATTAAGGTTATAAAATCTTACCTAATTGTTTTTACCAGGCTGCCAATGTAAGCACACAGTGGCAAGTTTACAAACTTAATGGTCAGACCTCTCCTATGAAAACTCTATCAGAATGAATTGTACTTGTTATAAGTCTGACATTTTATAGGTAATGACATTGAAATACGTATTTAACTGTAAACGTTCTAGTTATATGTCAAAAGAAAAATTTCTGTGATAAGAAATTAATCCAAATTGTTTTAAGTATTACTTATTTTTGTTTTGTTTTTTTCTTTTGAGACAGAGTCTCACTTTGCCACCCTGCCTAGAGTGCTGTGGCATCATAGCTCACAGCAACCTCCAATTCTTGGGCTTAGCAATTCTCTTGCCTCAGCCTCCCAAGTAGCTGGGACTATAGGCGCCCACCACAATGCCCGGCTATTTTTAGAGATGGGGTCTCACTCTGGCTCAGAATGGTCTGGAACCACGAGCTCAGGCAATTCACCCGCCTTGGCTTCCCAGAGTGCTAGGATTACTTACAATTTCTTGAAATAATTACTTCAAAAATTTCTTTGCTCTCTTTGTCTTAATTAACTTCCTTTCATTTACAACATTATCCAAATACCTTTTGATTTCATCTTGGTGTAGTAAATCATCCAATTTTATGATGTTACATAGATTTAATGATGTGTTTCATAGATACATAGATCTTAAGTAAGATTCTTCAAATAGGTAGTTTTTTATATTCATAGAATCTCATCATCTTGAGATTAAAATTTTCCTTGCAGGCCACCTAGTTCAAACTTCTACCCATTTAAATCATCGCTCTTTTGGTAGAGTGTGATGGTTCATTCCTGTAATTCTAGCACTTTGGGAGGTGAAGGCAGTTCGACAGCTTGAGTTCAGGAATTCAAGACCAGCCTAAGCAAGAGTGAGACCCCATCTCTACTAAACAAATACAAAATTAGCTGGCTTCATGGCTCATGCCTGTAGCCCAGCTACTTGGGAGGCTGGCAAGAGGATCCCTTGACCCTAGGAGTTTGAGGTTGCTGTGAGTTATGATGCTATGGCTCTCTACCCAGGGCAACAGAGTGAGACACTGTCTCAAATTAAAAACAACAAAACAAAACTCAAAACAAACAGACACCCTCAAAATTGAAAAACTAAAATCTCTCTCTCTATTCTCTATGTTTATATGACTTTCTATAAACTTTTCAAATAGGCTATGTAATTGGAACCTTAAGGCAGCCCATTTCCTTCTAGCACAGCTCAAAATTTGTATGAAGTTTAAAAAAAAAAAAAGAGCTAAAAGATACAAATACAATTCCAACCTTACCAATGTATCCTAATTAGTTATTATGAGGTTAAACTGAAAATGTCATGTTCACATTCTTTTCAGGGTGGTACTTGGAAAAAGTTATCATTTTTCTCCTTAGGCTTTCCTTTGCTGAGGTTAACTTTCTTCCCTAAGCCATTCAGACTTGTCCTGTATAATATGATTTCTTGACCCCCCTCATTAAGTTTATCGCATGTCCTCTGAACTGATCTAACTAGAAGAAAATACAGTGGAATCATCACCTGCCCTGACACCAGCACTGTGTCTCTCTGAATAGATCCTGAGTGCATTCACTTGTATCAATCTTGCGATAAAATAACCCATCCTTTATTTTTACTTGAAATGATGTAAAACTTTTTTCTTTTCTTTTTCCCTTATACTTTTGAATTATCTTACTTCAGGATAAACTCTACCATATTAAAAAATTATTATTACATTTCCTTCTATGAGTTAATAAAAAAATGTATTATTTGTGTGTTACCTAGCTACATGGCTCAAATGTCTAAATTAGTCTAATTGTATTATCAAAATTAAATGAAACACACAATAACAGTATTCTTCTGGGAAAGCTATAAAGGAGTCTCCTCATCAGAGGAAGTGTTCCTCCCAGATCATTGTACAGAAAGCATCTACCCAGTGCTACCAAACATTTAAAATTCAGTAGGGGAGAAGAAAAGGAAGAGTACTATTCTGCAAATTCTAATTGAATTGTTCTGGCCCCCATGGGTTATTCTGGTTCCCTTTGACAAGATGCTGAGTTTTGTTCAGGTTTCTGAAGATTTTCCCTTTACTTTCTAGGAAGCTTATCAATAATAAGCCTATTGAGATAATTGGGAGGGATAAAGGACATGGGTCAGAGCTGCACAGCTTTCCTGTTCTTTTTTTTTTTTTTTTTTTCAGTTTTTGGCCGGGGCTGGGTTTGAACCAGCCACCTCCAGTATACGGTGCCAGCATCCTACTCATTTGAGCCACAGGCGCCACCCTGTTTTTCTGTGTTTGATCAAATTCATTCTAAGGGATGAAATGGCCATTATCATCACTATCATTGTTATTATCACGATCGCCATCACAGAAGTTCTCATTTATAAGAAATTACCTAGAATCTGCATTATACCCAGCTCTGCCTTATATGCATTCTTGGGTGACATGTGAATCTATAACATAGGCGTTAACTGTATTTCACAGGTAAACAAATGCGACTCAGAAATGATTGATGTTAGCTCTGTCTCCAAAATGTGCATTATCTGCAGAAACACATAGGCGCAGAACTTTTTATAGTTGTCTAAAAATTAGTAGTTGCAATCTCAACTGTCAGTTTGGAGGTGGGAATGCGACAGAGCAGGCTTCGTTCAAAGTATGTCAGGACCAGCAATGACAAAACCAACTCTGCTGTTCCTGAAGTATATTTAGAGACAGTCACGATAGAGTATTCTAGCCACGGGTTCATTTGTGATTTACAAAGTTGAAGATTCGTAATTTAAGTCTTCTCAATGATGAAACATAAATTCTCAATACAGCCATTTTAAAATAGTTTAGTGAATAGGTGTATAGAACTTGGAGTCTTGTCTTATCACAGAAGGAAAAGGACGAGATAAAATACATCGTTATTATGGCAGGGAGAATTTACTATTTTACCACTTTAGAAATGGAATTTATATTCAGTATAAGAAGTTATTTACAGATTCTTACCTGACTTTCTTCTTGGTCATGTCAGCAATAATGGACTTCCACTATATATATTAAGTCTGATAATGTCAGCTTACCCTTGTTAATGGACAAACAACATTTTTTAACAACCTAATACTTTTCTAGAAATTGTACTGTTATAATATCTTTCATGTGTTAGTGTCATAACACATGAAAGATATTATAATTAGTGTCATATACAATAAAAAGTTATGGTTACAAAATACATGTTTATAAAGAATTTGTATATAACCTAAAATTTAGAGAAAGCAGATATATAGTTTATAGCAGGCATCTTAGAATGCTTTTAGAGTTTATTGGCTGGATTTGATGGATTAAAAACTATTGCTACAATGAAAGAATTTTTAAAAATCATTAATATGATGAAGATTACAAGAAAAATACACTTGTTAGGTAAACAATTTATCCTGTTATTGTATATTTACCTTGTCTACATTTCTTATATATATTTCTATACATACATGAGAGAGACACACAAATACATATATAATATATTTGCCATGCATCTGTGTTTATATATCTTATACTCTCTCCTATATTATAAACTTTTAGAGATCAGGACCTGTATCTAACTTAATTTGTTCTACTATTCTGGGCATTGAATACATTCTTTTGTGGAGCTTTATGTTAGTTTTGATGAAAATACACAGTATTATATTTATAAAGGGGGATTATCTTCACTTGCAGATAATGATTTTCAATATGTAGCACTAAGAATTCATATTGATGCCAAGGAGCAAACTCAATAAAACATCAGTGTAGTTTAGCTTTGCCTGCAAGAATATTATAATGTTCTGTTTCAGTAGCTATTAGAAAGTATCAAGATTCTCATCTTTTCTTTATTCAGCAAATATTTGAGAGCCTACACTGGGCCATGTTCTTGCTAAGTGTTAAGGATACAAAACTTAATAAGGCATATTTTCTGCATTCAAAGAATATGCCATAGAGTAATCTCTCTCTCTCTCTCTCACACACACACACAAATTATACATTACCGGGCAAAGAGAGTGGTAATAAAGTTATGTCAGGAAATTCCGAAGCTCAGGGAGAGACACCTATTCTAGTATTATGTATGTAATACATACTATGTCCTAACAAGTACTAAACTTTGTAATGGAGTCTATAGTTGTCCAACAATTTTTTCTGCCTCACATTGGAAGAATAAGAGTGTGTTAGGCCACATATTAAAAACACAGATATGAATAAAAGCTAATTAGAAAAAAAGAAAAGAAATTCCACAGAAGGCTTACTTATGGGAAGTCCTGAATATACTATGTAAGGGTGAAGATGAGCTATCATCAGGGATGGGGATGGAGGTTGAGAAGAATATTCCAGATGGGCAAAAGAGCATAAACGAAAGGATAGGTAGATTATTACAGCAATAATATAAATATTAGGTATCATGTGTTTAGTACTTACTGTATCCTAGCAACTGTACTAACCTTTGTAATGGATTCTATAGTTCCAGGGGTGTCCAAACTTTTTCCTTTTATGTTGCACATTGGAAAAATAAGTCATCTAGGGCCACACATTAAATACACAAAAACTAACAAAAACTAATTAACAAAAAAAAGGTCCATGTATCCCTTTTGTGATATCTTGTACAACAAATAAGAGAAAGCATCCTCACAAAATAAGCAGGCAGCCAGCAGGCCACAGGTTGGATACCCCTGGATGTTCAGACAAAGTAATACAAACTCATGGTCCAAATGTAGGGGAAGCTGAGGTTCCAATGCAGGCAGTCTGACTGTTAAGTCTCTCTGTACGGTCTTGTCATTTTGATATGGGAGATCTTAACAATAATGCGTGGCTATAAATTGTTTCCCAAGAAAGGACTCACAGATCAGCTAGAGTCCTACAGCAACTGTTAAAGGAGATTTTTGAAGTAAACACTGAATACTTAAGTATAACCTACAATTTGAGCACTTTTCTAAAGTACAGCATTAAAAATTTAAATCTGTTTTCAGCATTGAAAAGGTTAGTATATCTCTTTTTACTGCTGGAATATTTATATATAGTCTTTTAGTCTCAGTTTGCAAGGGTCAGGATTACATTCACCTGTGGTATATAAGAAATTTAGGGCAGCGCCTGTGGCTCAAAGTAGTAGGGCACTGGCCCTATGTACTGGAGGTGGTGGGTTCAAATCCGGCCCTCAGCCAAAACAGCAAAAAAAAAAAAGAAAGGAAAAGAAAAGAAAAGAAATTTAAGTACTGCATTTGTGGTTGACATTCTTTCAACTTTGGAAAACAGTGTTTTTTCAAACTGACATGTTTAAGGTCATGTTTCTAGTGGTGGTTTTTGTCATACAAATTTTCACAAAGATTCAAAGTGCTGGATCTCATTAAGTTTAATTCCTAGCACCATGGAGAGAGGAAATCTCTATTTCAATTTAATCTCATAAAAATGAATTTTCTATTTCAAATAATTCTCCTGAGAAAAACTTAGTGCTAATAATGAGTTTCACAGTGTCTTTCATTTTAAAAAAGGCTAAACTCAGTATATGCCTGTAGTATGATCATACGGGAGTGCTAATTGTTTATTCGAGAAAGCCTTTGTAATCTGTACTAAAATAGTCTAAGATTAAATTCTTCATAGCTATGCTAATTATTTGAGGTTCTATGTATTGCATCAATTTGAAAGAACATTTTAAATGCAGTGCTGTCCTATCCATATGCAGTTGCTGAAGGAAGTGGTTTTCCCAATGAGAAATGAAGAGTCAAAAATTTGAAATAGTCTTTGGATCTGTTGGCTGAGGTGGAAGAAACCTGAGCCAGACCTGGAAATGAGGCATCCGTTTTAAAAAGCCAAGAATAAACAACTAGAATGCCCAAACCCTAAGCCTTTTATCCATTTAGCAATTATTTTCTAAGGATTATTTAAGCTGTTTATTTTTTTAAGACACAATTTTGATACGAAAGGAGCATGATTCCTTTGCTCTTTTTATTACTTGGAAGACCTAACTGGATGTATTCCTATTGTGGCACTTTCAAATCAAATTAAAAAATAAAATAAAATAAAATAAAAAAAACCCTCTCAGCATAATTATCATATTTTTTAGAAACTTGATTTTAAAAACCATTTCTCTTTTCTTTTTCCTTCCTTCCTTCCTGCCTTCCTTCCTTCCTTCCTTCCTTTCCTCCCTCCCTCCCTCCCTACCTCTCTCCTTCCCTCCCTCCCTCCCTCCTTCCTTCCTTTCTTTTTCTTTCTTTCTTTTTTTTTTTTTTTGAGATAGTCTCACTATGTTGCCCTCGGTAGAATGCTGTGGCATCACAGCTCACAGCAACCTCAAACTCCTCGGCTTAAGCAATTCTCCTGCCTCAGCCTCCCAAGTATCTGGGACTACAGGCACCACAGTGCCCAGCTATTTTTTGGTTGTAGTTGTCATTGTTGTTTAACAGGCCTGGGTCAGGCTTGAACCCGCCAGCCTCGGTATATGTGGCCAGTGCCCTGTACACTGAGCTACGGGCACCGAGCCAAAACCATTTCTATTTAAGTAAACTTCTGTTAGGTTTACCTTCTGTTAAAGTCTACTTCTGTTTTATGAATGGCTATTATTTCTCATGGATTTTCAAGCCTCATATGCTGTAACTGAAGAGACTTTCTTTTAATTTTATGTTTGAAACTCAGAGACTTTCTTTAAATTTTATGTTTGACTTTTTGAATAAAAGTCATTGTAAATAACATTAACTTTGAATTTCTCAATTGGTACTCTTTGAAAGTGTGTCAATACATGAAAATCTCGTCCAGCACTGTCCAGTAAAACATTCTGTGATGGTGGAAATAGTCTCTTCTATGTTCTGCTCAGTACAATAGGCATTACCTATATGTAGCTAGTGAGCATTTGAAACGTGGTGGGGTGAATGAGGAATTGAACTTTTAGTGTTATTTAATATTAGTTATTTTAAATTTAAATGGTTACATGCCTAGCAGCCATTAATTGGATAGATCAGTTCTTATTACTCTGTTTTAGTAATGTGCTTAGTAAAGTTCTGTGTTGCTAAAGATGCATGATTGAGACACTACTTTACACTGGCATGCACATCACGGGAAAGGTCTCTACAAATAGGTGTCATGGGCTTCTACATGGGATATCCCCCCTCTAGGTCAGTAGTTCTCAACCTTCCAAATGCCGCGACCCTTTAATACAGTTCTTCATGTTGTGGTGACCCCCAACCATAAATTTATTTTCATTGTTACTTCATAACTGTAATTTTGCTACATTATGAATCAAAATGTAAATATATGATATGCAGGATGGTCTCAGGCAACCCCTGTGAAAGGGCCGTTCGACCCCTAAAGGGGTCACACCCCACAGGTTGAGAACCGTTGCTCTTTGTAAAAATTGGATCACCAAAAGGGAATTCATTTAACTAGAACATCCCAATCCTGTTACCATGTCATGCTGGTATTGAAAACAAAAATAAGTTTTCACGTAGAGAACAACCAGAAATATAAAATACGCCAGCCCGATTTTCTGGGCGCTTAGACTTTCGGTCTAGCTATTTAGTGATTGATGAGTTCGTGATTTTAAATTGAATATTCCATGGGACTTAGATGATGGATGATTGGAAGTCCTTCCTTGTGTAGACATACATTTCTGGTGTCCCTGCTAATGACCTCCAAAAATAAGTGTTGAGAATGAGTCACAGAAGTTTTCTGTGATAATGACATTGATTTAAGCATTCCTTTCAGTTTCTTCTTTATTAATTCAGCACATGTATGTTAAAGTAAGAAATATTTCTCTCAAAGCCTGATCTTTGTAAAACCACATAGAGAATTAAGACTTATTTTTCTTCTGCATTTTCTAGTTAGTATTAACTGAGCACTCGTGTTAGCAAGTGTCTAGTTAGTATTAACTGAGCGCTCGTGTTAGCAAGTGTCTAGTTAGTAATAACTGAGCACTCGCGTTAGCAAGTGTAGTTGTTACTACGTGTCTCCTGTGGCTGTGGGCTCTTGTTGGACCATCAATGGAAAAAAGTTTTAGGATGGACTGACTCGTTAATACGAGATATATTAGGTAGGCTCACCTGTTATTATTATTTTGTCTTGTTACCTTATTAACATTTTGTATTGTGAAAGAAAGCAATAGGAAAATGTCAGTTACAAACAAAAAATAATGTATTATAATTAGTGAGTTAAGATCTTAGCAAGGAGGGTGACTGTCATGAGTCTTTGACCATTCTGCTTGTGTGTGTTATAATTCGTGTGTGAAAATTTTCCTGCTTAGTTAAGCTTTTCAGTCTCCTATTATTTTAATAATATTCACTCACTTTCCAGCATAACATCTAGATAGTTTAGAGTTAGATTCAGCTATCAGTAAAAGAAAACCTGATATAAACATTGCTTAAATAAAAGAGAAGTTTCTTTGTTTCTCGAATAGTCGGTAGTCCAGAACTGCTTTGCTATTTCTTCATCAGAGACACAGGCTCCTTTTATCAAATTCTCTGCCAAATTCAACACATGGCTTCCACCTCATGGTCACGGTGGCTAATTGAGCTCTAGATAGCACATTTGCAGTGCAGAGAGAAGGAAGAAGAAAAGAAAAGAGGCAAAGTCCTATGCTAGCTGTCATTAAAGAGATTTGTTGGTAGCCAAACAAAACTGTTTCTTTTTTTTTTCCCCAAAGCTAACTATGGCCATGCCTACCCACAGGGTAGCTGACCCAGGCTTTTTTGACAGAAAAGATGAAACCTTTATGTCACAACAGTAAGGTTTCCTTTTGAAGATTAATGTTGAACTAGAATGATTTCCTATCCTTATTGTAAAAATAGAATATTATTTTGGCACACATTAGAACTATTTAAGGGATATACAGACAGAGATATGCAAGTAAAAGTACAGAACTTGCCGAGGGAATATGCCCTAGGTTGTAGCAAAATTAGCAATAACACAGAGCCACTGTACAAGGGTTCAGTGCCATCGGAAAGGGGTAATGAGACCAGGCCTTCATAAAAATATGCTTGATGAGGGACAAACATTTTTTAGCCTTATTTGGAAAAATTCACTCCACTAGGTTGACTTAACATAGAATGGACTAACTCATTTTAGTGGGATATTTATAATTGTATAATTCTATTTTGTTGTATCCAGAAAATGCAAGTGGTAAAGAAAGCAAACACGATGAACTCCCTGCAGCAAAACATGAAAGAACGAAGTGGTATGTCAAGAGAAATGGATCATAAATTTATATGCTAGCCCTGAACCCTGGATTTGGGTTCTGATTGCCAATTTGCAGAAAACTTTGCTATATAAAGTGAGAACATTTGGATTAATTCTTAGGAACACTAGTAATTGTTGTTTTCATTTCAAATCATCGTAAGCTTAGTTTTTTCTTCAAAATAATATAGTGAACATGGATATTACTCTTAGGGGAAATGCCAAAAAGTGAACATATGGTAAATTTATTATGACTGGGCTAAGTTATTTTTATAGTGATTAATGCATAGTAAAATAGTCTCATTAATAAAACAAACTAATTATACTCACAGTGAAAGTATTTATTGTCATCTATAAATTTAAAATCCAGTCTCTTCCATCTATCACCAAGATTGTGATATTCCCAGGCCAACTTCACCATTAAGCACAATAGGTTCAGTGCTTGTGACACACATTACCTTTAGGGGGCTCATGAAAATAGCTGTTATTTAACTTTTAAAATACGGAAAAATGAATTTTTAGCTCATAGAATTCAGTATTAAATATTGAATACTAACCCTGTATTAGGTACTAACCTCTGTAAGTTGACTATCCAAGAGACTACAACAAACTGGTCCATATACAGAGATGGTCAGTGTGAGAAATTAGGCCTGCTGTCCTGCTAACTCATATGGGAGGCGTGTCTGGGCTATGAAAATTAGGTCAACGTAAGGAGGTAGTCAGTGTAGGGATGTAGTCAACTTTACAGGTTTTATTGTATTTATATTTATGTCAAGACAGTTATAAAATATAATTTTTAATTATTTAAGGGAGGAAGAGGCTCATAAAGGCAAAAATCCCTCAGGCCCACAAAAATCATACTGCAAAGTTATAATGCCAAACCTAGATAGCCAAAAAAGGATCTAGAGATACCTCCATTTGGCATGATGAATTATACGCAACAATCAAGCAAAAACATAACAAACAATTATTAAAATTTGTATAATATTAACGATGGCCAAATATTGCTTTAAGCATTACACATAAATTGCCTAATTTGTTACAAGCTTCTGAGGTAGGTATTATTATTATTATTATCATCATCATCATTCCCCTTTTATATATAGTCTGACTCATAGGTGACACAACCTACTTAGCAGATATTAGCATCTGGTTTTGAGCAGTAACATAAAAATGGTGCAACTGTTGGTGTTATCCCCTCAGTAAACAAATGAAGCAGAATTAGTCGTCAGAGGAATGTTCAGGTTTTCTGCCACACTTACGAAAGTTTTATTTTTGGTACCCCACTATCTAAAACCTTTAGCAGGCTTTAAGGATTATGGGGTTTGGTTTTTCAATCTTAATGAAATGTTAGAATTATTTTTGACAATTTATTTAATCCTACACTTGCTTACATCCTTTTAAAATAAATACTATGGATATTGCCACCTTGTTGGGCCCAGCTCCATGGTAGCACAGTTTTGTCAGAGGAATAGTATATGGCAACCTGGGAAATTTTATTATTCCCAACATGTTTTTTGGATATAGTAACTGAACTTTTTCAACTTAAGAATTTTGCTTCAACTATGCATGTAAAGGTGGCATTTGTATAAGGTAAGATTCAAGTAGAGAATATAAGTTGACTGTGCCTTAAAACCATTAACTAAGTAATTAACCCAAGAATGAAAAAATATGCACAGCCATCATTATGCATGACTCCCGTAAATGCTTGCCTGGGTGAGAGGAGATGATCTGAAATAGGTAACCACATGAGTTCCTCCTGCCAAAAGCATGTCTGGGTATATGATTTCAGTATTCCTGCACATGTCTTCCCTCTTTATCCTTTAGTTTACTTGTTAGAAGACAGAATACCAAGTTCCAGACAAATTAATATTTTGTTACTATAAAATTATTTTGATCTATCATATATATGTGTGTGTGTGTGTGTGTGTGTGTGTGTGTATAGTGCTTCTCAATTTGTATATACAGCATAGGCTACAAAGGACTATTTACCTAGTTAAATCATCCACAATAATCAATACTACTAGTGAAGATTCCCTAAAAGCTCCTCAACTAGTTCTGTAACCATATATCTAGTTACACTATGTCTTTGTAGTCATATGAGTGAATTATTGCTTGAATGATGCACTTTAAGTACTAGTAAATAATACACTAAACAGACTATTAAAAGAGGGGGGTCTGAACATGTGTTATATACAGTTGAAATGTTTGAATCATAAAAAAGTGATATAAAACAGCTTACTTATCTTGTTTATATCATGGAATAGAAGGTTCTTCTTGTTACAAATCGTGTACAAACTGTGTTTGAAAGCCCATTTCTGGAGTTGGAACCTTTTCAGGGGCCTTATCTGATTTCCTCTTAATGCACAGCCATCCCAGGACCTCAGCCAGTTTATCAGAATGAATCATGAAGTTGGAGAGCCTGAGTAAATTTTAGAGATTACCTGGTCTAATGTTCTTATTTTATGTGTGAAAAAAATGAGGGTCCCCAAAATGTATATTTATTTGAAGACAGGAAAAATGTATTCAAATTATGATAATACAAGCTGATAACAAATGATGAATACAGCTCATGTTGAGCACCTCTTGTAATTGCAGAAATCAAACAGCTTGAGTGTTACAGATTGAATACGTGTTTTTTCCTTTCTTAAAATGTGTATGTATTTTTTTTGCAACTTTGTTGTAAATGTGAAGTGATCTGAGATCCCACAGCTGTTCAGAGACAGTATGGAACTAATACAAGGTCTTAAAATCTTTGTGCTCCCATCCTTTACACTGCTACATGTTACACATTTTGAAGTCCTATTACTAATAAATGCTACGAGGCTTGGCAGACAATTGTTATAAAGAAAAGAATGAGAGATGGATATTGCAAGTGGGAACGATTGGAAAAACTGAATTCTGGCAATAATATTTCCATAGATTTCAGCAGAGAGAGATGATGAAACAATTACTTGATGAAGAAAAAGGGTGCAGAGTTTGAGAAAGACTAGATTCTGAGGTTTATCACTAGAGATACAGGACCAAACTTACCTATAATTGTGAAAATACAGTTGTCTTACATCTGCATACTATGAAACAAAGAATTTGTGATCTTTGGCCATAGAAGTACACTTGTATTTCCAAACAGAGCTATAATTTTCCTTTTTTGAAAAAAGAGGTCTAAGAGGTTAAAGATCCTTAAATGCCTGCCTTGAAAACCCAGAAATGAAGGCATTATATAGCTTAGGTGCTTTCTTCTAAATGTATTGCCCTTAATCATCCTTAGCCTCCAAAGTAAAATTTAGAAAGTAAGTTTGATTATTGCTGCTCAGTATTCTGGCAAGGACAACATTTTTATCACGGCAAGATTAGGGGAAAATCCTTTTAAAACTGGACATTCCAGTATTTAGAACTTTTTTCAGGGATGTTTCAAGCAGAAGGTGAGTTTAGTCCCTGCTCTGCTAAGCATCCTTAGATAGGTGAAAGAGAGCATGTGCCTCTGGGCGCTCTCTCTGAATGTGCCTATTTTTCTTCTTTGTACTAATGTTTCTTTTAAAATAATGACTGTAAATAACAGTAAGAAGATTGATCTGACTGATAAAAAGCACAATCGGATCCTTTCTGATCTCTTTGGGCTTTGGGAGGATTACGTAACAACAGGTAAAGCCATTAGTCATATACCTAGCACAGAATTAGTGCTCAGTTTCACTTAGTATTAATTGTGGTTGCAATGATAACTTTAGTGGTGTATTAATAAATCCTTTGACTCATAGTGTGAAATGGTATTCTGAAACAACTAGACCAAAGTATACTTGTGCCAGTAATGAATGAGAATACCTGTTGATCATTAGATCTTTTGGGACAGTCTGCCACTGCCACTACCCAATAAATGGGCATTGTTCTAAAAGGCTTTTTGCTTTTAGCACCTCATATAAGTGACAAAATATAGAGCACATCTATTTAATCATAGCAAAAATATTAAAGTAATGACAATTGTGACTAACGTGTAAGAGAAAAGATAATGACTTTTGGAAAGACAGTTATTGAGACAATTTTCTTAATAATGTAAAGAGCAAACTGAATTGCATCAGATTTTTCTTGGTGAGACTCCACGTAGACAGAGACCTGTGCTCAAAGTGTGGTCTCTAGACCAGCAACATGGCTGCACTTGGAAACTTGTTAGAAATACTCCCGGGCCCAGATCTATTTCATCACAAGCTCTAGTGGTGGAGACCATCAGTCTGTGTTTTAACAAGCACTTCAGCTTATTCGGATGCAAAGTAAGGTTCAAAAGCACTGAAATATAAACTAGTAACTCTCGGGCTCTCTCTCTGTGTCATCCGCCCCCTTCATTTCTCTCTTCCCTCCTTCTCTTCCTCTTTTCGCGCCCAGTCTTCCTCTGTCTCTCTTCTCTCTCTGTCCCTCCCTTTGTGTTTCTTCTTTCCTCCCTCTACTATGAATTGGTCGTTGAAGTTAGTCAGTGCATTATTGTGAAATTAGAAAAATTGCCTCACTTGATCCAAGTAAGCTGATTACTAAGGCAGCAGAGGCAGGGGGTAGACAGTGCATATCTCTTCATCTCCAGCCCAGCATTACTTTTCCTGCACGACGACGTTCCGCTAATAGGTTAAAATGCTCTTGAAGAAAACTTCTCCTATTGTCGATATTATTGTCCTTGGACACATTGTCTCTCTGAACATAGTCGAATTTCAAAGCTTGCTGATTAAATCTTTCATGTTTTAAATCCAGACACTGTTCTATTCTAGGTAAAAGATTGCTGTTTCTTTATTATTAAGGGAAGAATTGTGTCTATCTATAATTAGTTGTATCAGCCTTCCTATCAAAAGGATAGTAATTTTCTGAACCAGAGCTTTCCAAAGTAGCAAGAAAATAATTTTACAAGTGTGTTTTTCAAGAGAATGAAAATTATGAGGCTGTAGGTTCAAACTATTCTGTTGAAAATGTACCCAAATTAAGCCAGACATAAATTCCTAGTCTTTCTATTTTTTTGTCTTGTGGCCCTATCTTGCTATGACATTTTAGTTCACCTGAAGTCCTCAGGAGGAGACAGCTAGATACAAGGTAAAGTAACAAAGTGGACAATCTTCAATAAGATAAATTAAGTGGATGACATATCTTCAATCCAGAGGCAACAGGGAATTTCTTCTCCAGTCTCAGTGGAGCAATGAAGAAGCTGTACCTCATTGCTTCCCACTTCAGTCTCCTTTTATACTCAGCCATGAGCTTGGTTCTCAAAGCATGTTTCCATTCACATTTTCCTACTGAAAATCCTGTGTGGCTCTGCAGAGTTTATAGATGCTTCACTCTATCCCCAGCTCTCCTTTGAGTTCGATCCTTTAAAGCCACGGCACTGCTATTATAAATGAAACCAAACTTGTCTCTGCCAGGTGTAGCCCAAGTTGTCCCAGAGAACCCTGTAGAATTGCAGTATTGATATACTTTGGGTAATAAACTTTGTTATTAGTGACTGAACTTTGATTTGGTGAATGAGGTGTCAGCATTCTGACTTTCAGTGCCTTTCAAGGTCTGACCACTGGTGGCAGGCCGGTCGGTGAAGACTACTTCACACTTACCTGGATTCCACCCTTCACAAGGTTCTTAACATCTACAGAGTATTAGAATGGTTTTCACCTTAAATGCTCTTTGTTGGGAATTTATTGAAATAGTGTACATAAAATGTCTAGCATATAATAGGCATAGAGTAAGTGGTAAATGTTATTGTTTCTTGAATTCATGACTTTCTCCAATTAGGGTCTTTATCAAAAATGTTGTGTCCCTTCCTTTAATATCAAAAATATGTGTTGCTTCATGGTCTATCTCAATGCCACCTACTCCAAAGTGTCACTCAGACGTACCTTCACAAAATTTATAGATCTTTTATGACCATATTTCACTTTATTTATTGGTATTCAACTGTGTTCTTTTCTCAAACTGAACCTAGGGTTTTTCCTTAAAAATTTATGTTTTTGAACAATGTTGTTTTTTTTTTGTTTTTTTTTTTGAACTCTTTATGGTCTCTTGTTCACAAAAATATATTCAGTAATATCTGATGAGTTAAATGTTTTAATTTAAAAAATAGACAAAATAGCAAAGTTTAGAAGGCAGTAAAACAAAACAAGTTGAGATAACACAAAATTATTCTTGTCATGTTGTTTATATAATAGTATTATTATACTTAACATCACATAGTTTCTTCTTAGTATTGTTAAAAAAAGTCTTTTCAGAAAATGTCTCAAGTTTTCTGAGGCTATGTTTTCAATTAATTATTCCACAAAAACTTTCTCTGTTAAATCTTCATGTTTATGTACATGTGAATGTAGAACTTCTTCAAATACTGACTTCCATACTTTATATTTATTTCAATTCTCCTTCAAACCCAGTATTTTTTACTTCTAGTAACTTAAAAAAAATACGGTGAGGGATGAAAACTCATCAAGGGTAGCTGGAGACGGAGAAGAGGAAAACATAAAAACATAAGAGTAGGATAAAGCCAAGAAATAAAGAATATTGATAGCACTATTTAGATTGGTAACTTAACACTTTACCTTCTGGGACATCTTATTATCATAGAGTAACCTTCAGATTAATAAAAGTGAATAGAAAGTGAATGTATTCACAAAGACATAAAAATATTAAATTACAAATCATGTATGAGTAGCAACTATTAAATTATAAAATATGTATGCATATGAATTTAAAATAATACTTTATAGATTAAAATTTTCCTGCTGAATTGGTAATAACCATGTCAGACAGCAAGGACCCAACTCTCACAGTAAAAGCACTAATATTCTGCCCAAATAAGAGCTCCCTGAAGTAGTTCCCGGCAGTTCTTGGGCTTGGAATACCCCTCAGATATTTGCACCTCAAGACTAAGAATCTTTCAGATCCTGATTCTCGATATTTGAGATGGAGTACACAGAGAGATCAAGACAAAAATTTCAAACATATTTTTTAAATGGATCAGGGGACTTTAATCATGTTAATAGTCAATGATCTAAATGTAAATTGGGACTTGGAAAAACATGAAATAACATGTTGTAATATGTAAGCCATTTTATACAAAATTGTTAGGTATAATTACTAGCTGAATTTCAAAATAAGTTAGGTAAATGTGACTGAATATTTCTATGAGAAAAACCAACACTAAGTACACAGAAATATTAACACCCTTGGTGAAGGTCTTAGTTAAAAATTCTCTTTGCTTTATATCTACTAATAAGATATATTCATTATCACAATTGTCTAAATGTATGGTTACTACTATTAAAATAACATGAAGGTGATACTACATTTCCTATGTAATTGACTAAATATTATTTCAGAAGTATGAACATGACCTGATTATATATTAATAGGATTGAATAATTTTTAGAAATCTAAGAGAATATAACTAGTTCAAAAGTAATATCCGTTATCAAAATTAATGAAACACTTATCTCTTAACTATCTACAGAGTTTTTCACTATAATCTGTCATAAAAATTAAGAACTTTGGTGGAAGGAGGGTAATGGGTGAGGCCACATCTATGGTGCATCTTAGAATGGGTACAGGCGGTTGCACTAATGTACACAGCTATGATTTAACAATTAAAAAAAAAAAAAATAAATACAAAAAATAAAAAATAAAATAAAATAAAAATAAATTAGGAACTATCTTACTCTGACCTTAAATTACTCTAATTAGACTATGGCAAAAGACATTTACTCTTTGAGGAAATTAGACTGCATTTTATGTTATGGGGGGGAGGAAGAATCTCCAAGCTTAAGCGCCATTTGGTTACTTATGTTTTACATTAAAGTTGTTGACACATAGATTTGCTTTTAAAATCCATGCTGCATTTAAGATTAGAAATAGAATTTCATGTCTGATGTTTCTTCCTACTCTATTTTTTTTTTTTTTTTCAAAATCTGATGTCATGTTTCTTTTACCCTCATGGGTATAATCCCTGAGAGGTAGCTTCCCTGTTATAGAGAAAGTGAAGCCTTCGCAGCAGATACGGGGAGTGTACAGTATTACAACAGGTCTGCCTAGTATTTCTTTCTTTTTTTTTTTTTTCAGGGAGGGGAATTATCAGCACAAAGTGACTATTTTTTAGAAGATGGCATGTGGTAAATATTTTGGTTATTGTTTTTAAGGTGGAAAAATGTAAAAATTGGGAAATAATGATGTATCTATCTACTCTGGGTTAGCTTATTGGTTCCCTGAAACTTACACCAAATTTATACCCAAACATTTGTGAACATAGTACATTCATAGCGTTATGATAATTAGTTCAGAACTGTAATAAGCAAGGATTTTTCCCCTTCTTCCTTGAAAATCATCTCAAGAACCAAAAGCCCTGTATCTATCTCATTGCTGAAACAGGGTTCTCAGTGGTAGAAAAATGTTGAACAAGCAGAGAAAAGTGTTTAGATGTGCACATGTGGTCATATATATGTTACACCGCAGCATCCATTACTCATGTTGCATAATCTATTCAGAAAACATGCCTCAGTCATCTGAGTGGAACATATCAATGTGTAAAAATTGGAGTTGCTCTTTAGAACTGAAGCCAGCTTTAATAGATGCCGCGCAAGCTTCTGAGACCAGACACCATGAAGATTCTCTGGGCTATTTCATTAACAAATTGTATCTCTGCAGCCAGCATTTCTCTATGTATTTATTGAACAGATAATAGGAAATAACTACTTTCTTTGTGAAGTTGTAAATAATGTGGCAGAAGGATATTAAATGCACTGAGATGTGACAGAAGAGCTAAAACTGGTGGGTTTTAGAATTTTATGATGCACGCCTTTTCTTTCCATGAGTACGTGTAAAGTAAACAGCTATATTTGAGTTGTTTATGTGGACAATTATCAATTTAACATTGCAGCTGCTAAAATGAAACTCTCCCAAACCCAGAACTTCTCCTTGTACTTTTTTGTGCAATACCACTTGCTGAAGGGCTTTACTAAAAAGAGAGGGAGGGGGGAGGGGAAACTCTCTTAGCCTTTTCCATAGTGTAGCTTCAAATGATGAAAAACCTTTCATGATTCTAAAGGTGGTTTTATGTTCCCACTTCTCATAATCACTGTATGGCTCCCGTAAAGGTGACAGGAGGGCACCAGCTTTTCTAGTCTAACATAGCTTTATCCTGTTTACTGAAATAGTTCCAAGCAGTGCCATGCAGAGATGATACATTCCCAAGCTCACTGCTGTCAGCACGAAAGCTCTTTTGGGTTGTCTTTTGAGGACTTAGTAGGATTTTACAATTATTTTTTAACAGTAAGTGAAGAAAAACTCAAATAGAGAGAACATTACAGAATTAAGGTTTCAAGTGGCGTGATATTGCGTTTGCTTTTTCTTATCACAGAAAACTAACCTCCAATTATACTGGCCCCTATAACGTACTGATTTAAATATTGATTTCAGTTGTTGCTGCTGAAAAAATGGATGTCCTAGATGTGATGATTTTGATCTTCTCATCAAGACGTTATATTTGTACTGTACAAAGAAGTGTGGGTCAGCTGTATCTAGAATTAATTGTGTCCATGGCCAATGGTCAGCTGTGTAAATGGCAAATTGTTTTAAGTATTCTGAGTCCCAGTTTCCTTACCTAAATAAAGTAAGGGGTTTGAAAACAAGAGGACTCAAACACATTTATCTCTGCCCCTTTCTGATATCCCACTAAAGTGAAAGCCAAAGCATTTTGAAATGTATGATTTTGTAAGAGAGAATAGGGTAGGAGGTGACCACTTATGGTGTTAATCGTAAGTTTTGAGGGATAAGTTGGGAAAAACAGTAGTAGTGTAGTAGGCAGTAGTTAGTGACTCCATAGGTGAGGTAAGCTGAGACCTGAGTGCGTTGTACAGGGATGCCAACACAGACAAGGCACTGTGCTTCACAAACCCAGAAAGGCCTGAGAAGTGGAGGTGCTTGTGATTTTGGAACACGCAAGGGAAGAATAAGATAAAGGTCTTTATAGAGGACAAGTTAGATCTCAAGATGCCTGTGTCTCGCCCTGTACGTCTCAGCAATTACTCCTCTCACACTCTGGCAAATGATAAGATACTAAGTCTCCTGGGGAAAATCCAACAAAATCTTTGGAGGAAAAGAGGCTCAGTACAGCAGAGAACAGGGCAGAGGAACCCTATTGTAAGCAGGGGTGTTTAAAGATCTACATATTTTCTACGTCACCAAATACATTTCTAGAAAAACAAGAAAGTAATGTGCATGCAAATGAATTTATTCAGGGAATAGCTAAAATATAATAGAAAGTATTTATTTATTCATTTATTTACTTAATTCTGAAACAGCTCGTTATGTGCCAAGCTCTGCCCTAAGTACTCCGCAAATATTAATTCACCTAATGCCCATTACCACCTCCAGAGTGAGGTAGTGGCATTAATTGGTCTTCTGCCTCCAAATTCACCCAACTCTTCTAATCCAGTCTCGGATCTCCTCACACTCTATATACTTCAAAACATTTTAGTAATAACTCTACGTATACAATAAAACTGAAACTTTTTATTTTGGTGTGTAGGAACTTTCATTGTCTACACACCAGTGATAGGAGGTTCCTTGCCACAGGCCAGATCCTCTCATATTTATTTGCCTTTACACATATTGTCCTTTTTGTCTTTTACCCTTTAAAACTTTGTGCCTGTGTCCGACTTAGGCTGTTGCTCTGATTCTCAGTCATTACTACTTCTGTGATTCCGTTTCTGATTTTCCTAAGAGGAACCATTGAGTACCTTACTCCTGTGCTTGCAGACCTAGGTATGTCTCTACTACAGCGCTGATGACACCATCACTGTACTCATGATGGAGGAGGTTGGGCGGGGGAGAGAGATAGAAAGAGAAGAACATTAGCGGCACAATGTTCCTCTAAGGATGCTTTAAAATATGTGTATAGGAGCTAAGTAATTTTTATTAACCTAAAATTTTAGAAATTACAGGATGTCAACAAATAAATTCACACAACTGGTAATTATATTTTAGTAGCACACCATGTTATTTACAGTTTCTAGAAATGAGAACAATTTAACTTCGTTTATACTCCATCATGGTTTTTTTTTAAAAAGTATTTTTCTTATACAAAGACTATTGACACTTTTCAACTACTATCTGCAAAACACTGATATAAATAGCTGGCTTACAACATGCAGTGTGACACAGTCAGAAGATTTGGTCTGTTTCCGTACCTTTGTTTCATACTATTGAATTACTAGTAAATATAATTCTGTTTAAATGATTTATATTATAGAAAACTATGTAGGCCAGGTGAGGTGGCTCATGCCTGTAATCCTAGAGCTCTGGGGGGTCAAGGTGAGAGGATCCCTTGGTATCAGGAGTTTGACACCAACTGAAACAAGCAAGACTCCATCTCTACTAAATAATAATAATAATAAAGAAATAAAGGAAAAATTTCCTGGTATGGTGGTGCCTGCTTGTAGTCCTAGAGACCCGGGAGGTTGAGGCTGAAGGATGTCTTCGAGCTCAGGAATTTGAGGTTACTATTAGATAGGCTGAGACCATGGCACTCTAGCCTGGGCAACAGAATGAGACTCATGTCTAAAAAAAAAAAAAAAAAAAAAAACCCCAAAAACGCTATATATTATATATTACCTTATATATTATTTCTATTTTATGTATATATACATATGTGTCTGTGTCTATCTATATATGTACACTTACATATGTGTGTATTTATAATAGGAAAATATATGAGAGCTGTTTGGAAGCTATTCGGCCATGCAACATGGAGGGGGGGAATGATATTAATAATGACTGAATACTTTATGGACAGTCTGTACATTGCAGCTTTTATTTTGTTTGGTTGGTGAGTATCTTAGACTCACTGGGGTCTCAGTTTCATGACTTGTAAGGTTTCTTTCCTCTTCTTTCTCTAGGTTTCTGATAATTAGAACATAGACACTTGCTGCATCTTCTTTTTATTTTTTATTATTGTTTATTTTATTTTATTTATTTATTTCTTTTTTTGCAATTTTTGACCGGGGCTGGGTTTGAACCCCCCCACCTCCGGCATAAGGGGCTGGCGCCCTACTCCTCTGAGCCACAGGCGCCGCCCTGCATCTTCTTTTTAGCAAAGCTGTACTCTGGGAACTTTGCTGCTATAAACAGAATTTTTGATGGAAGTTTTAAGAAATCAAGTGACATTTTGATAAGCAAGTATACTTTAAAGAAAGTTTTTGCAATTTTATAAGTAATTATTCATGCTGTGTTCGTTAGAGAAAAAAATGAGAGTAAAAGGACCAATACAAGCATACTAAATACTTGGCAACATTTCCCATTACAATGATAGTAAGAGTTTTATAAGTATTCAGGCGTTTGGGATAAAACGGGATGTTGAAGAAATAAAATTAATTTGAGCAAGACTTGAGAATGAGTCCAAAGTTTCTAAATGGGCTTCTTTTAGTAATAGCAATGACTAACATTTATTGACTAACAATATTACAGTAACTATTAGGAATGGATTTTCATCTGATAATCTGAGAACAATGTACAACAGGTAATTTTTACCCTATTTTTACATCTGTGTTGCAAGATCCCCACATTTTTTGAGAGGAGGAAACTGACAGAAAATTGCAAGGTGCTTGCTAAGTTCATGCAGCTAGAGAGCGATTGTATAGATGTTTGGAAGGAATATTTGATATTTGTGCTTAAAAATTCACATTTATAGGTAAAGCAAAGGGAACCTATACATCCGGTCTCACAGAATTGCTTAAATAAACTCTGTGCTAATTTTCCCACTCTCTGTTTACTGCCTACCCCCTTCAATAATAGTTCTAGCTCAGGCTTGAGTGAGCGATCATGCAGAAGCGTTATCATCAGTAGAATTACAGAAAATAAACTCTCAACCCATCGATATTGAGAGTTAGGGATAATAACAACAAAATAAAATTGGATTTGGATGTATGGATGACTAACTGTGTCGTTGGTCTGCTGTCCACCAACTGTTTTAAGATGATCAGAAGGAAGTTCTTTTGGTGTTTAAAAAAATGACTAATGAGATCCTTCCCAGCTCTCCTCACGGATGTCAGACTTCCAGCTACAATCGGCATTACGCAGTCCGGAAGCATCTTGAGTGCCACTAAGGTAGTTAATGACATTCTGAAGGCTTTTCATCACATCAATATGAAAAAGCAGATGTAGTATGGGGTTTGTTGACACGTGTGGCACTTTATTAACCAACGGTTGTCTGATAATTGCACGCTTTAATTTTTCTCTATATCACATGACAATTTTTCTAGGAATTTTATCTGGTCTGGAGCAAGAGTCGGATTGAAGCATAACGGATAAGAGATGCATGGAATAGACATTTAGCTTGTTGCTACTAAGAAAAGTATAAATAAATTGATTGATATCGTTGTTCATCCTTTTATCATACTAGATAAAATATTTCTATTCTATGTGCATATAAATCTATAAAACATGAAATTTAAATAGTTAACGGACAGCTTGTTTGATTATTAAGGCAAAGACTTTTGGGGCTAGAAAATGTTTATTGTTTAATGCCTTCCTTTGAAAAAAATTATATTACAAAATGTTTTAAAGTACATCGAAATAATGTTAAATGTAGAAGGCATATTTGTGGTTGACATACACCACGTTTTCTGTCCCTCCTTTCCATTCAATTTGTAATTCCAAGAGCTGAATGGCAGGATGAGAGCAGCTGGGCCTGTGTAGGATGCCATGGGCTTCCAAACTGTTTCTAGGTCTGTCACTGCCGGTGGAGTACCCAAGCTCGGTTGTTCTTTAGAAAGCTCTCCTCAAGATGTCTTCTGGGAATATTTTTTTAAATTTAAAGAACAGAGTCCTTCTTTGGAAACATGCAATATTTTTAGAATCCTGTGATATTCTACTGTAAGACACAAGCCAACAGTTTATGCATCCCTGTCCAGGAAGCTGAATAATAAGTAATCCTGGGGATTTAAACCACTCTTTTAAACCCTTTTAGACATTTTTATTTCTTCTGTATAAAATAACAACAACAAAAACAAAAATAGACCGAGCTTCCATTCACTTGAAAAAGAGTTCTATACTAGGGTTGAGAAAGTAAACAAATGCAGGACAAAAGAAAGCTATTTAGATTCATGAATATATTTCTTATTTGTGAAATTTTTTTTTGTATGGTAGAAAAGAAGTTATGTAGGAAGTATATGTATGTATTTTCCAAGTGCATTTTTTCTTTTGGTTGTTTGAGTAAGGTCAAATGAATACTCAGAAAGACAATGTGGACCTCTTCAATTTTCTAACTTTTGGTTTAAAAGATAAATGAGTAAAATGGATAATTTAGGGAATGTATGCAGTAATAAATGCCTAATTAAATTTTTGCTTAGTAATTCTTGGGGATTTCATATATTTTATTCTGATTATCAAACAATACAATAAAGAAGAGATTACAAATTTATTTTGGGCACAGGGAAATAGACATTAGAAGCTTGACTGGTCATTCATACAGCTAATCTGTGTCATGGCTGACATAAGAAATGGCTATATTTATACCATAAAAAATAGGTAAATAATTACAGATTTATTATCTATGGTAGGGTATTATAATGCAAAGCAGTGCATAATTGTAACCAGTTGCCAAGATGTAGATTGTGCGGCTTGAAGTCTTTACATAAATGTGGAGAAGTCCACACAAAATATGAAAAAAAATTAGTACTAAAATGTTAATTAAAAATTGAGTATGTTAAATTGCATCTCCTTATTAATGACATTGGACGTGTAAGTCGTAGAGCTTTTTAGTTGCTGAAATAATGCCTCTGTTATCATCATTGAAACTTTTAAGGGAAAGTGTGTGCACACACACACAAACACGTGATTTTTGGAGTATATAAAACGTATAATTATTGCAAGATATATGGAATTAAATTATAAATTTATTAATTGATTAATGCTTACTCCTACATAAGTTGCTTTGTAAAGGGAAGCAGCGTCTATTAACATGATTTATTTCAGATCCATGAAGCTTGAAAGAATTCAAGCCTTCTGCTAGAGATTCTGGTGCCTTCCCTAGCAAAACACATCCCAATATCCACAAGATTGACTCCCAAGCACCAGAGGGCAGTTGAACAGAGCCCGGAATTTTCTGTGGAGACTGGTGTGTTCACAGGGTCTGAGTTCACACTTACCATACTTTAATCTGGAAAACTTTTGTGATGCGTCCACAAGGTGCTTCTAAGGGTCCCTGGAAGTTTAAGTCTTTTCAGAGTATATTTTTAAGGTGACACAGTGGGACCAGTAATAGTGAAGCCTTGAATTATTTTCCAAAGTGGAGTGAAAGGCAGAATGACATCAAAATTTGTCTACTTCTCTAATGAATCTCAGAGTTCAATTATTTTGCCAGACATCTAAAATAACACATTTATTGTATGCAAAATATTAGGCCTTCTTCTGTGGTAGTCCCTAAAGAAACTAGAATGTCAGAGTCCCTCTACATATGTCACCTCTAGCAGCATATGGTACATTTCATAGTCATAAACCACCGTTGTGAACGTCAGGAAAATCAAGCATTGAGACTCACAGTTTTTTCATGAGCACTGCATATGTGTGTGTGTGTGTGTACATACGTGTGCTTAAGGCATAAGACTTTGAAGACTTAGTCACATGGACTAAAAAATTTATCCATTGAAAACTGATGGAATTTGAAGATGACTAAATCATTAGGGAACATTGCCAGAGCGTGGTTTTGTAGATGTGTCAAAATCCCAGCCATCTAGAAGAAGGACATACACCTTGAAACACGAAGAAAAGTCTGCAAAAACAAGTGTGTTGATACATCAAACATAGGTGCTCAGAAGTGGAAAAGTTGGAAATACTGTTTGTTTATTCCAAAAATTTGAATACATTCATGGTTCGTAATAGATCATTTTAAAAATCCCAAAATGTAATGTTTGTCTTCAGTCTTAAAAGCTTAAAAGATAAAACCATATTATTTTTTATCTGACTTACTGTGTCTTACGAGAGATGGGAATCCAGGTGCTGTGGTTTCCATGCCACTTTTCTTTGCACCTTTTAAAATTCCAATTTGGCTTTGAGAGAAAGAAAAATTATTTTACTTACTAGGATTATTTAGCTAGCTATGTGATGCAGAGGCAATTTTCAGATTTACATTCTTATCACCGCTCCTGTAAGCTCAATTATTTTAACAAGGTCTTTCCAATTTCCCCTAATGTTTTTCATAACTACCTCGAGCTTACATTTAAATCAAACTCATTTCTGAAATAACTCATTGCTCCTAGACTTTTGAAGCTTTCAGTATCATACTTGTACAGAGTTCTGTTTCTGTGTGTGAAGTCTGGAATAAAAATTTTTCTTTTTCTTCCAGTGGATTTAGGAAGCTTAGTCAAAGCCATAAAGTAAATTTGAGGTTTGCATTTTTATCAGGTTGTTCTCAAATTATGTTGCCATATTGGCCACTTATTCCGATTAGTAAGAAAAAGTACTAACAAAACCTTTAGAACAAGTTAATCAGAAATGCCGTGTGTAATGCTTTTCATTTGGTAAAGAAAAAGTACAGCTTTTTATTGTACTCAATTATTACGCTTGATGTTAAGGATAAACTAATCAGATTATTACATCCTAATGTGGGTAGTGTTTGTAAGTTATTTACATATTCAATGCTTTATTGAAAAGATGTATTATACATACAATACAAAACTTCTGCAAGAAACTGTTAGGAACATTTTAGTTTGATCTGTTTTAATGATGAATTTCAAATATTCTAAAAACAAAACCATAGCACCAAATTATTTAACATATGTGTTAACTGTAAATTAGATAACTTTTGTATTGATATTTCATTAACCTTTACAATATTTCAACCTTGATGTACATGTATACATGTCATACCTAACTCATAGTAAATTTGGACTTAAATATCATTACATTCTTCTCCAAAAAAGGAGTGCATTATGCCTTTTGTTTCTGCAGTTAGCTGTACATAGTCTTCATTGTCTATCTTTTGCCAAGATGTTCTTACTCTAATTAAAAGTACTCATTTACATCATTTAATTCTAATATGACTGAGGAGTTGCAAGTTACCCAAAATTTAAAGATAGGCTTAGAGTACTGCAAAGTGAAACAAACTGGTTTTCATCCTCACATTTCATCCCCATTTGGTTTGTGTGAGTCTATGATGTGGCTGAGATTATAGTACACGCTTTCAGAAATTAAATTGTCTGTAGAGATTATTGCTACTGTGCATGTGTAATTAAGTGTACTTGTTATTGTCTATAAAGCTGTAAAAACCTGCCGTTTTATGGGAAGGATATAAAGCCAATGATTTCAAGTCAATCAGTTGGAGAGAGTTCTGAGATGTTCCAACCATTAGTTTTGTGGAAAACTTTTAAGATATACAATCTTTCTGCAGAGAGCCTAGATGGATAAAGTAGTAAAAGCTATGCCGTATTAATTAAACAAGCATTCATTAAGCACCTGCTGTGTATTTCCTGCCATGGACTCTAAAGTATGAGGACTGAAATGAGAGATGTCAGAGGGTTATGAACTGTTAGATTGGAAAGAATATAGAAAAATGTTAGCCACTTTTCCTTGTTTACTGTTAAGACCTGGAAAATGCAAGTGACTTGACTTCCCACATCTAAAATTAGCATCACTGTATATCAGGAAAGAAGAAACAAGCATCATGTACGCAGTATTAATCTGAAAATTGCAGATCAACAACCTCAGGCCCACGCGAGAGAAAAATATAATTAAATTCAGGAAGTGAGGGAGGGACCTCAGTAAGTTACCACTTATGGGGTGCACTATCCCAGCACATGTCCTGGGTAGAGGATTCATCTGCACCCCAGACTTCGGATTCACCTTACCAGTGCCAGTAATTCAGCCTCATCATATCTTCCCTCACAATAACCCCAAACTTTTAAAAAGGGAACAATAGATAAAATTTACATTATTATTAGAATTAGAATGCACAAGAGAAAACAAAATTAAAAAGAGTGAACCTGAGAGCTGTTGAGTTAATCAAAGATGGTAAAGTGTTAACTGTACAAATGTCATAGTGATGCCAAAGTCAAAAAGGATTAAATGTAAAATTTGATCTTATTGTTACTTATAGATAATAATCTTTACAGAAATGTCAAACATTTTTACTGATTCCAAATGAAAGATGAATAGAATTTTCTGTTCTTTGCGGTCGCTCATAATGACCAAAACTGTGCTGAATTAACTCATTTGTAATATTTTATGATATCAGTCATGGTACATGTGTATAGGACTTATTTATTTGCTTTAATTACAATGCTTACTGCTCATTTGGCTTGGAAACTTCTTTGAAATAATTTCTTGATGATCTAAATTCAGAGGATGAAAACCAAATAAAAGCTGGTGAGAAAGTAATTTCTTCAATGGTATATTTAACGTTTGAATTCCAAGTCTCATGTCATGAAGATCAAGGGAAGACTTTTTACCAATTTAAACAAGTAAAATTCATGGCCCATTGCTATCATATCAGATTAGAAGATGGATTTCAACATAGATGTACTGCTCTTTGGAACAACAAATTAAGTATTTATAAATACTTAATATATATAAAGTAGAATATCATTCACATGTCATAGCAGTCTGAAGATTAAGCAAACTAACTTTATGGAAGACTTCAAATTTTTGTATTTTAAATTATTTACATACATGTTAGAGATTTACATACATTTCAACAGATTGTCTGAGTTTTTCTTTCACCTACTACTTTTCACTATTTTCCTTCCCTGTAGCATTACTGCATGGAAGCATCAGAGCATCTAATTTTATAATTTCTGAGCCATTGTTTCTTCCCATTAACCAAGTTAATAGAGATCATTCCAATATCTTTCTTCCTGTGTGAACCCCAGTTTGCTATTTGGTCTTTTTCTTATTTCTCCAAGGCTCTAAGAATAATCTTAGGCATCCCTCCAAAATCACCACGGAGTAACGAGGGTGTAGCTAGAAAGCTACTTTTTTATTTTTAAATAATAAAATGTAGAATGAATTATACTTTTAAACAAAAATTGAAGTCAAAAATAGGATGCAGATTTTGTAGTCGCTATTCTACATACTTCCTGTTTTACAGTACATTTTCTTATTAACATTAGGCACAGATGCTAGGCATTTAAATTTCTTCACCAAGCAGTTAATCTTTTCAAAAATATGAGCTATGAAATAGAAGGAGAATGGGATACAGTAATACTGAAACAACTTCTTTCTCTGCTTCTAAACATAGGTCAGAATAAATAACATTCTTTCACATTTATCTAAAATGTGCCATGTTTTTACATCTTCTTAATTTAAGCCATTGAAACAACATAGTCATTTTAGAGTCGTTTGAGAGTCATTTCAAAAATATTCTCAAGGTAGCTAGGTAGCCAAGAAAATATTTTAAGGTATGTCAAGAAACTAAAGTTATGATTTAATGGGGTTGTATTTTTTTTTTTCTTTGAATCTTAATATAAACACTTTGTCCTCCATTCAACATAAGGGAAGTCATTTAATCAATATAACACTTCATGTTTTTACATATTCTAATTAGTACCAAATTACTTCTCAAACTGTGAGGTAGTTTCTTAACATGAAGGCTTTAGTTGGTCAGCATTAAATGTTAGAGCACATATATTAATTTAGGTCTATAAAAATGCAAAAATACAAAATTATTAATTTTTTATTTCAATAAATATTCTGACATTAAAGTTTACTGAGTTAATCAATATACCTGAGTGATTCTGTCCTAGCTCAAGTAGTTTTGTTAGGTGGTTCCACTTGTACAATAATAAACATTGAGAAAATTTTGAATTGTACCTGCCGTAGTTGATTAGGGAAGACTGACCTGTGGTATACCAGGTATAATAATGAACAGTATAGAAGAACGGAAGTGTTACAAAGCAAAGCGTCATCACGTCTGCAGAGGAAAGTTAAGGAAAGATGCACGTGGCACGTAGAAAGTGCCACTTTAGCCTGGCCTGGCAGAATAGACGCAGCCCCAACAGCATCTAAAATCGGAAGGGACACCCTGGGACTGGCAGATGCAAAACCCCTAAGTGTGAGAATTTGGTGTGTCTAAATGATCACAGGTGACTCAGTGTTTGTGAAGCTGACAGTGCGGCCAGGGTGAAGAGATGTACGCAGCAAAGTGGGGAAAAGGCTCTCCACTGCACAAAAAGGACTTTCAATTTATCCTGTCCAAGATGGAATTTCAAGGAATTTCACTAAGGAATTTCAAGACAAGTAAGACAGCAGCTGTACTTTGGAAAACTGAAGTGGGTTGACATTGAAAGCAGAAAGCCAATTGAAAGTTTATTGCAGTGGCTTCCAAGGAGGATCATGAGAGTGCAGATGTAGTAAGGCTAAAGGTACATGTAAGCGACTAAATGAAAAGGGGATTTAGAAGGAGGGAGGTGATTGCTTTTCCTCTAACCTGGTTGATAAAGTTAGTGCTTAAACAGTTAATCAAGAAAAAGTATGTCAGAAGAGCAGGTTTGTTGATGAAGATAAGTTGATCTTTGTTGTATTAAGATAATAGGATCTGCAAAGATATATTAAGATAATAGGCTCTGCAAAGATATATCTGCAAAGATATATTTTCTACAAGAAAATATTTTAGAGTGGTATGAAGATTATGCAGTGGGCCTATGTTTCCATGCTCAGAATCCAGGTGAGAAGGGAGCGTTTGAGAATGCCTAATCTGCATTATCTGCCCATTATCAAGTGCTATTATTTGCATGTTTGTAGTTAAGCATTCATTGATCAATGCATTCAAGAGATTTTTGTAGATTTCCCTCTAGGCCCTGGCGATGCATCAGAAAAGAACACAGTTCCAGATCTCCATGATTTTAATTTAGCAAGGGATACTGAGAAGTAAATAATCCCAACACCATGTCAAAAGTGCAGATTTCCTGTTTAATTTGCATTTATTTGATTATTAGTGAGGACAGACACTTAAATAATTACTTTGTAGTTGCATTTGTATCTGTGGGTTTTTTTTTTTTTTTTTGAGACAGAGTCTCACTATGTTGCCCTCTGTAGAGTGCTTTAATATCACAGTTCACAGCAACTTTAAACTCTTGCCTCAGCCTCCCAAGTAGCTGGGACTACAGGCATCTGCCATAGTGCCTGGCTATTTTGTTGTTGTTGTCATTATTTGGCAGGCCTGGGATGGATTCGAACCTTCCAGCTCCAGTGTATGTGGCTGATGCCCAAGCCACTGAGCTGCAGGTGCCGAGCTGAATATCTGTGGGTTTTTATGTACATCTGTGGACTGTTGATTTCTTAGAAAATTAATGATTTTAAGCATAATGTGTCTAACAGGCTTTTTAATATTAAGAAGCTTTGTTTATTGGAAACATTATTGTCTCCTTACAAATATTATTTGTTGTTTTTATTTATTATTCCCTAATTATAGTGATTGTTTTAGTAAAATTATAGTAATTTTATTACTGTAGCAATGTGTTTAAACTTTTAATTGAAAAATATCTCAGACTAGAGATAGAGATTATTTATGTGAAATCACATTGTATTGTTCCTAAGAAAGAATATACACACTTATATCCTTGTGGGTTGTTTCTTCACTTTAATGTCTGATATTCTTTTTTATGTCCAACTATGCATGTTCTTCCATATTTATGATTAAGTTTTTGAAAGAAGAAATCAAGTATTGGATGTCTTTCTGTTCTAGCTCTATTCACAGTTAATCATTTACATAACAAGCATTTATTCAATACTCAGAGTGTAACATTCAGAAAATACTAAGAAACATAAAATATGCTCCAAATGCACAACAGAAGCTCAGAAGAAATGACATTTATACTAATGAGAAAATATGAGTAAGAAATTGCCATAAAAATATCAATAAAAAGTGCTAATGATATTATGAGTAGAAAGAATAAGTTAAAGGCAAGAATAAGTTAATGTTCATAGGCATTAATTGATAAGTGGATTTTTTAAAATTTAGGAACAATTTTGTTGTTGTTGGTTTTGGTGGAAACAGTCTCCCTCTGTTGCCTGTGCTCAAGTGCCATGGCTTCAGCCCAGCTCACAGCAACCTCAAACTCCTGGGCCCTAGTGATCCTCTCGTCTCCGCCTCTAAAGTTGCTGGGACTACAGGTGCCTGGCACCACACTAGGCACATTTTTTGTATCTTTAGTACAGACAGGGTCTCACTCTTGCTCAAGTTTTAGTTTATTGTAAGAATAAAAGAGAGTACTTCTCTCTCTGTTATCAAGCTGCTAGTATTCTCTGTGTCGAGTAAAAGTCAGTAATATTATTGGTGTGATACATTGCAGTTTTGGCTTTGATAACAATTTGTTCCAAAATGGCTCTGTGTGTTAGATTAGTCAATTATTGACTCCTTACCTAGTGTTATTAAATGAAAAACTTAAACTAAATTCTGGATATTATTAAAACTGAACCTTTATTATAAATATAATTTTCGGATGTGTTATTTAAAAAGTTTTAAAACTAGATCATTGATCAACACCTGGGCTTTCTGGAAAAAACAAAAACCAACTAATAATATTATGTTTTAAAAATAGAATCAGCGTTTGGAAAGAATGGTGTTGGTTTGGGGCGGGATCAATGGAAATTATTATCATTGCAGCAGATACATTGATAGATGCAGTCATGTAGAGATGCTCTTTGGTCAAAAAGGAGCCTTGTACTTAGAACAGAAGAAGAAAGCTGGCATCAAAGGGCAAGCAGAAGAATAGGAGTTCAATTACCAGAGAAATGAGGAACTTTGGTTTTTAAAGTTTTCCTTAATTGTACAAATTGATTTTTTTAAAGACACGAGCTAAATAAATGACATGTGTTTGGGCTCACATTAAGAACTTACAAATGGGCCTGGCATGGTGGCGCACACCTATAATCATAGACCTCTGGGAGACCAGGGTAGGTTTATTACTTGAGCTCAGGGGTTTGAGACCAGCCTGAACAAAAGTGAGATCCCTGTCTCTACTAAAAATAGAAAAACTAGCCAGGTGTTGTGGGAGTGCCTATAGTTCTACCTATTCAGGAGGCTGAGGCAAGAGGATTGCTCAAGCCTAAGAGTTCGAGGTTGCAGTGAGCTATGGTGTCACGGCACTCTGTCCAGGACAACAGAGTGAGACTCTGTCAAAAAAACAAAAAAAAGACAGAAACTTACAAAGGAAAGCATCTCTGGAAACGTTTTGTTTCTTTAATATATTATTAAAATATGATTGTACATACATTTGAATACTTATGCTGGTAAATATATGAGTGTTTACATATTAAGTATGCACTTGATGGGAAGGATTGATATATCCTGCACCTGCACAGCTGTTGCCTATTCTTCTTCTGGGCTGCCTACAAAGAAGACTCTGGCAAATTCAAGGAAGCCTTTTAAATACAGTTTAATAATAAGAGTTTGATTATCTTGATGACAGAGAGTAGAAAAGAGAAATGACAATTGTTTTATACTTTGTTCATTGACAGCTGGTCAAAAAAATAAAATAAAAGTCAAAGACATCTGAATTAATTCCAAAAAAAATTCAAAAGAAAAAGTGATGTCTAATATTCACATTAATATATTTCCTTAAGTGACTTTTTAAATTACAACAAAAAGCATGAGTGTGCATAAACATCAATGCATATTTATGGAAATAGAAGTAAAATGAAGAATAATGGGTAGCCTATTGTTGAAGGGAAAACATATTTTATCTTGTCTTCAAAATAGAGAATTATAAGAGCTCTTAAAAAGTTATGGAGATAACCAGATTCTATCATAATATGGACATAAAATGATTGATCAAATATTTGTTTATTTTTCTCTTTCACATGTCTGCAAATACATATCAAGAGCCTATTTTCTTATGTTATGTTTTGGCCGTAGAGAAGTGAACTGCAGGAAAGCAGCAACATGGTCTGTCTTGTTGACAGCAGCAAACCTTTCTTTACTAACAGTGCTAGTCCTTAGTAGGCATTCAGTAAACAATGATCAGCCAATGAGTGCCAGGGACTGAACTATGTGATATATGTTCACTCGTGATCAGAGCAAGCTACTTTCATGTCTAATAGTGGGGGTGTGGATAAAAAATAAAATATTTAAAGCAGTAACTACAGTAGAAGCTCCATAGTTGACCACCTTCCTACTTTGACACCTCATTAAATTGACCTAATTTTTGCAGACCAGATATGCACCATATGTATGTCAGCAGTAAGCCTAGTTCCTTATCTTGACCACCTTTGAATGTTGCCTTGTTTGTTACAGTCCCTTGGGTAGTAAATTTGCAGGGGTTCTGCTATATTTAGTAAAAAATTGTTAAATGACATGTAGAAAAAATGCCATTTTTTTCGTATTTAAAAATGTTACTCTTTGTTGACAAATCTAAGAGTGTGAGTTTGAAAATAGTTACTTCTAATGATCTAGGGTGTCCCAAAACTCATTCCTAGAGTCTCCTACACAGGGAAAAAGTGGGAAATTGTAACTAAATCTACCTTTATTTATAAAATATTTGTTAAGATGTTTTATAAAGCAGTGGCCAGTATAGAGAGAATATCTTGTATACCTTTTGTACAATTTTGTAATGACTGCTTGTAAATAAAGGCACATTTAGCTACAATTTCCCATTTTTCACTATCTGTCGTGACTTTAGGGGTGACTTTTGGGACACCCTCTATTAGCATGAAAGGTCTTTATAGATTGCATGTGATAAAGCACCGGAGCTACACTAAACCTTCCAGATGTAGGTGTCCCATCCCTAGGAGGAAATACTAATTATCGCTAGACTAGGGATGTGTTTGCAAATGTTTTAATGTCCATGTTTATCAAAAACATTTCTTATGAGGACTAGTTAACATTTAGAATTTCATATCCTTCTTCACCTATATCAAGAGTTATTCTACCCAGACTCTAAGCAAGAGGATTCACTATTTCAAGACCGTAGACAAAACCTTGCTACAATCAATCCTGAATCGTGTCGTAGTAATAGTAACTAGTTTATGAATTAATAAAATTATAGTAAATAATTCTAAAAGGTGCATAATATGCTATTGTTATAGCTCCCTGTGTATTTGTTTAACTGTGTTCCATCAGAAGGGAATGGAAAAATATGAAAACAGAATTTTGAAACAACTACATTACAGAGACAATCATTTTCACTGTTGAAAGTGACTTCTTTTAGGAAATTTTAAACAATCTTCTCTTAAAAAGCAAACTGTTTCAGATCACTTAAACGTTTTTGGAATTTAAAAAACATTGAGTTTTATGGAAAACCAAGTGAAAATACCTACTGCAAAGTGTGCCACATCCCGCTGAGTTCTTTCTTCTCAGGTTGAGTTTGAGAGTGTGCCAAAACAACTATGCCTGTAAATATACAGATTCAGTATTGTCCCAGATCTCACAGAGCACTTACTGGATCTATAGCGCCTAATCACCTACCAAGAACGTTATGTTAATTTCTTCCTGCTGTAGCCTGTATAGTTCCTTTGTATTTCATGATAAAATGTCAGGGCACTCCCAACTTGGACCTGGTGGTAGTATCTCTTAAAATCTCAGTCTTTACTAATAGAGTTTGTTTGTTTAGTACACAGGATGCTATACAGCTCTTGTGAGATATTGTTATAATAAAATTCCCAAATGTTTAGTAATCAAATGCATTATTAATTCCTTACTCAATGCTTTATATTAGTTATTGCATAGTAACTTTGTGCTAGGCTCTATAAATTTTCTCACTTAATTATTAGAATAACTTTATTGGAATAGATACTATAACATTACCCTCTTCATATAGATGAGGAACCTGGAAGTTGGATAAAATTATTTACCGACAGCTATGCAGTTAGTTAATAGCAGCAAAGCTTGACTCTAACTTGGATAGTCTGTTTCCAATGTAAGCATGCATAAGGACTATACTATGAATATAAGTTCAAGCAATTTAGTTTGCAAACTGATCCTAGAAAAAAATGCCACATACCTCATTGTTGAATAGCACTATAGTCATCTATGAGATATTCCCCCCAGGAAACGATGCACTGATACCAGCACCTAGTTCACCCTTCAAATCAGTTGTGGAACTCTTTTCATGAATTGGCCACCATGGTATGAGGTCTGACAATTAAGTTCGCAATCTCATCCTAGAAAAATGCCATGAAGGGTGAAGTCGGCACATAGCTTCTCAAGGGAAGTACTTGGAAGATGGGGGTAGTGGTATTCAGTAATGTTCTGTTTTTTCTAGGATGACTTCATGAATTTAGTTGTCTGACCTTATAGATGGACATGCTGAATTATAGCCTCAAGAGAGAACAGTACATCATGAATAATGAATGAGTGAATGAATTAGTACATACCATCAGGGCAAGAGAAGGAAATAAAGGTCATCCAAATGGGAGCAGAGGTCAAATATTCCCTGTTCACTGATGATATGATCTTATACTTAGAGAACCCCAAAGACTCAACCACAAGACTCCTGGAAGTGATCAAAAAAAATATAGTAATGTCTCAGGATATAAAATCAAAGTCCACAAGTCAGTAGCTTTTGTATATGCCATGAGAAGTGAATTAAGGACACAATCCTTTTCACAATAGCTTCAGGAAAATGAAATACCTAGGAATATGCCTTACAAAAGAGATGAAGGACATACAATGTATCTTAATACCAAAGAAAGACATAAAAAACTTAACAAGGTACGGTAGTTAATTTATGATCTACGGGCAGCTTATCTTTCATTTTCATATTTGTTCTTAGCTTCAAAATAGAAAGTAATCAGAAGCATGGTCACACTGCAATCTTTATGTCCTCTTCAGTATTGAGATTTTAAATATACATTCAAAATTGTCATAGTTATAGTCTTTATCATGTAAATTACGCTGCTTCACAGATGACATTTCAATAAATATTCATTTAAAAATGTGAAACTCTGTTTTCAGTACCATTTAACACATGATGTTTTAATCTCGCTGAAATCTTCTGGGAAAATCTGTAAGTTTATCTTACTATAAATGTTCAGCTGATTACTTATTTGCTTTTGTTAATTCAGTTCTGAATCCCCTTAATCTAGATAATATGTAGCTAAGCAATCTTCTATCATGGAAATAAAATAGTATCATGTAGTAAGATAAAACTTCAAGACAATGAAAATATAACAAACTTAGTATGTTTTTACGCCCATGCAGACTTTCTGATTCAGAACCTTAAGAAGAATTTTTCTTGCCATTTCAAAATTAAGTTAAATCTCTCAAAAGTTTATTCTGAAGCTATTTTTATGAAATTGAGAAATTTAATAAATTTTAAAGAAAAACTTATTGCTTTTCTTGATAAAAAAAAAAAAAGGTTTTTATTTTCTTTTTTTCCACTCACATGAGGGCTTATATATCTTTTTCTGGTCATTTTGTCTTTTTTGAACTGACATTCCTGTTTTCTCAAGTGCTTTTTGACAATGAATGAACTATTCTGAGCTCCAGAATTTGAAATGGTTTGATAAAAATCCTCCAAATTGTCCTTCAAGTGGCCATTTTAGGTGCCAAATAATTGATGTAGTGTAGGCAGTGAAGGAAGTATTTTCTGCTGTTATCCAAGAGTTTCATAGAGTTTAGTGAATTTCTGAATTTAGACAAATGTAGAAAATATTTGCTGAATGTACTGCATACTAATCTAGGACCTGTGTTGTTTAATTATTCACAACTTTAAATGTCTGATACACAATAATTTTGCATCCATACATCCATAGATTATTAATAGAATGCCCCTTTAATAGGATTTTCATAACTGAAAAGTGTGTTTTATTTGGCAGAGGCAGTATAAAGGAGTCACCCTAGCACTCTGGTCTAGGGTGATAACTGCCTGGGTTGACCCCTGCTCTCCATATGTGAATGTTGGGCAAGTTGTTTAAACTTGTAAAATGAGGGTCATTTATTTACTTCAGGTGAGTATTGTGAGGAAAAAATATGTTCATCTATGTTAAATACTCAAGTGCCTAACACATTAAAAAGAAAGGTCAGAATATTAGCTAGTATTAGCTACCATTAGTATTCTCAGCACCAATTTTTTTTTTTGAGACAGAGTCTCACTTTGTCCCCCCAGATTGAGTGTCCTAGTGTCATAGTTCAAGCAATCTCAAACTCCTGGGCTCAAGTGAACCTCTTGCCTTAGCCTTCCAAATGCCTGCCTGTTTTTTCAGAGATGAGGTCTTGAGGTCTTGCTCTGGTTCAGGTTGGTCTTGAACTCATATGCTCAGGCAGTCCACTAGCTTCGGCCTCCCAGAGTGCTAGAATTATAGGAGGGAGCCACCATGCCTGGCTAGTATATTCCTTTTCAAGCTCAAAGAAAAGCTGTTGTATTAAGAAATAGCATCGGAAACTCATTCTTATATCAAAGGCGAGGGATGAGCACCATTTTAGAATGTGAAAAAGCATGGGCACAATCGTGCAGGTGCAGAGCAATTAATATATGTAGATATTTGGCTATTTCATTATCTTTATTCTACTGCTTCCAAAAAAAAAAAAAAAAAAAAAAATGATACTTTCACTGCCCAGAATGGATTTGAAAAATAGTTCACAGACCATCAATGTTAACTGTGTAAAATCCTCCTATACACACCTAACTGAAATTGAAATGAGGAAAGAAATGAGTTTCAAATTGATCTGAAGATGAAAATAAACAGGAAATTTAGTTGGAAATAATCTTTCAAAAAATTGTATTTGTGTGACTTTTTCGTTTCTTAATCATTTCGTAAAATTTCAAGCGTCTTATTTTCTTGAGTTTTAACCTATTACATTCATAGAGTCTAAACAGGTATAGTGGTGTGACACATTTGAGGAAGCCATGTTTTTCCAAATTCACGTTTTAATCATATGTGCCATTATTACTTCATTTTCATTATAGATGTTATAATAAAAGGTATTATCCCAACAGCCAGAGTGGGCGGAGAGGCAAAACCGGGGGCAAAGAACTCCGCCCACAACAGCTGCATGATCTTGAGCAAGTTGCTCAGCTTCCCTGATGCTTGATGTCCTCACCTATAAAAATATGCCTGGGCACGTGACACACATAGGTGTCTAATCATATGTGCCAGTACTTCTTCATTTTCATTATAGATAGCATAATACAGTATTGGAGATGATTAATGATATCAATTTCTATTAACTGATAATAAATATAGTAATTGTCAAGCAAAGTAACATTCTTTAGTTATAATTTAGTCATTTTTTAGGATTTTAATTTGTAATGGAAAAAGATGAAAGACCTTTCCTTTTCCTTCTTTTCTCATCCTTAAAAAAAATAAAAAAAAAGATCCTGTTAATAACATGGTCGTTTCCAAACTTATTGTCTCCTTGATTTGAGATCCCAGGGTGCTTTTTCATTAGGTGTGACAGAGAGGAGAGAGAAAGACTTGTGTATAGTTGAGGGATGCATGTACCATATTAACAGAAAGGATGAGTTGAGGGTTTTCTTTTTTTTCCACTTTCATAACCACACAGGTAATTGAAATTAACAGGGATTGTAAATTAGTAACTGTGCTTACAATGTATCTTCTGAAACAACACATGGCAATTTTTCCTATTAAAAGAAAGATAACATCATAATGATTTGACTTTTGGCCTGGTTGAAATAAGTGAAAAAATGCAAAGAATTCTCAAAAATTACCGTGATGCCTTGGGTGTATATTAAGTGTACGTAGTATTCTCAGCCCTTTAAATATCTTCTTTATTTTATACATTCTTTCTAGCTTTAGCTTCCTCCTTTTTATGCTTCTCTTTTAAAAATTTCATTTGTGCTCCTTCTTCTATTTTATTTTCAATTTCTTCACCCTATTACCACCTCCCGTTAGGGAAGGGGATGTTTTAAAAGCCCTCCCTTTTCGACAAGGACCCTACCTGGTCTTTCTGTCACCTTTAAAAATATCAGTGTCCAGCCCTCTCCTGCAACCTCACTTAATAGAAAATGGCATCATTAATTACCTCCAGTATCTTCAGAAATGATGTTAATAGAATGAAAGTTAAGCAAATTAGCATCAGCAGGGCTTTAATTATTTTTACCAAATTAAAACAATAATAACAATTATTATACCTTACATGACCAGAGAAAGGCAAATATCTACTTGTTGAATCATTTAAAAAATTTTCCTAACTTTAAGCCAATTATCCATTCTTATTGTAGCATATTAAAGCTGATTTTTCAGCATCTCCAAACGTGAGATATAAGCCAATATATTTTATATATTTTATTCATGTTTTAAAAATCAATGATAACATTTACAAAACAAGTTTGAGATGACTAATTATGTCAAGTAAGAAAAAGTAGGTAGATGTGCCTGACATTTCTTGGACGCTTCTTTATTCAATATAAGAAACCCAAATGTAGTTAGCTTTTCATTTAATCAAATAGTGTTTCCAGTATAAATGAATGGCTATTGAAGCCTTCATTTGAAGCCTATATTGAAGCCTTTATATCCTGTACTTTTTCTTAAATGCTTCACTGAATGTTTAATACCCTGGCATCTCAGTTTGGAGCTTCTTTTAAAGAAGTCTTTCATAAAACTTTGGACAGAAACCTGCTCTATACAACCACATGGGGAACTGTACAAAAGAGAAAAAAATTATAAAAGCTCAGTGTTACTTTGTTGCCTAAAAATGTTTCTCCTCTTTTTATAAAAAAATAGATTAATCTCTGACCTACTTTTGCTTATAGAACCCAAATAGTTGACAATTTATATAAAGGTTTTCATAAAATAATTTTATAAGTGAAAAGAGATTTAGACAAGTCTTTTTAAGTTAAGCAAACTCTTAGCTGAGATAATAAACTTACTTACTGCATTAAAAATCATGTCATCTCACATACTGTTTAGAATTATTTAGATCCATACACTCATCTGGAGCTGTTATGAATAGTCTTAAGGATCTACGGTATCTTATAGTCTTTATCTTCATGGTATTCTGTGAAGTATTATCTGGTAATTGGAAGAATATGGGGCTGAACTAAGACCTGGTTTCATTCTGCTCCAGCCACTTTATGTTCTTTGGATGTGTTAAGAAAACTAAGGCGTAGCAGGGATAAGTTATTTGCAAAAGGGAACTATGTATAGGTTTATTATTAGGGTCAAATGAAATGTTGTTAGTTTTTCAAATTGCAACAGGTTTATAATAACTGCATTATATAACTACAAATATAACTACATATAAATGACGGTAATTATGAGTTTTTGCTACTTGGCTTCATCCCACACAGAGAGTCAGTGTCTCTCTATGCTCCTGTTGGCTGTCATGAAGATGGTTACACTCAATCACCAGAAGAAAAAGAAGATATCGCACGGGCAGATTCTTAGAAATTTAATTCCATTTGTTGAAAAGAGACCTAAACCAGCAAACCCAGGTAACAATACAGCCTCTTAGGATTTTTGCCATAATGTCAAAATTTGAAGGGTAAAGAATAAAAAATTATGGAAAGAATTTTACTGTAGTTTCTTTCAGAATATAATCCACTGACTGGATACATTTTGACACTCTAAAATTTAATTGATTATATTATAATTATTTTCTGTTGATCAAAACAGATATTTAACTAGCCAGTTCCTCCATAGCAAGATTTTCCTCCTGGATTCAATAAGATTAGTTATTAGCATTAATTAAAATAAATGATGTTTGCCAGAATTTACATTGCTGCATGTATTTGTAGAAGGTCTCTGAGGGCTATCTTCCAATATATTTTTCAAAATATATTTTGACGTTTTAGATCTTAACATGTTAATAAGATTTTTTTTGGGGGGGGGGTATGGCAATGTGGCTGAGGCTTTATTTTGGAAAAAGCAATCAAGTTGGTTTTTAGTTGGGGTCATGGGTGAGAGGGTATACAGCAGGCAGTAAACTCACCCCAAGGGTGGGCTGAGGGATGGGGCCGGGTCTCTTAGGTGGGTCTCCAGGGCACAGCTGCCTCCTCTCACAGGCTCTGCAGCAGCTGTGTGAGGGGATGGACTAGAGCGGCCATCCCCTCACACAGCTTAAAAAATATATTTTTAAATGTTGTATAAAAATAATCATTTTGATTTCATATGAATGAATTTTAATCAAATTTGTTTGCTACATTGTAAGGGTAGAAAGACATTGGGTTCTTGGGAGTATACATTTGCTTATGCTTTCTTTCTTTCTTTTCTTTCTTCCTTTTTTTTTTTTTTTTTTGGTTGTTGTTGTTGAGTTGGTGTTTCATTCAGTCACCTAGGTTACAGTATAGTGGAATGATCATAGCTCCCTGCAGCCTAGAACATGTGGGCTCAAGTGATCCTTCTGTCAAAAACTCCCCAGTAGCTTGGACTACAGGCTTGTGTGTCATGAACTTCCTAGTTTTTATTTTTATTTTTATTTTTTGAGAGATGGGACCTTGCTGTATTTCTCAGGCTGTTCTCAAACTGCTGGACTCAAGCCATCCTCTTGCCTTGGCCTCCCAACATTCTCTCTAGGACTACAGACATAAGCCACAATGATTTTTAATCTCCAAAGATTTTTAAGCAAGTTTTATTTTGTTTTTCTGTTGTAGTGGCCATCCTTCTAGAAGGGGTACAAGAAAATCTGAGTGTGCTTGGGAGAAGTAAAGGGGATCTTGAACTCATGCCATATGAATGTTTAAAAGAATAAAATCGTTATGTTTTCTTAGCCTAAATAATAGAATATTTAATTATCAAAATAGAAACATTGAGATATTTGAGTGGATGCAATTTTGGACAGTTATTTTACTTGCTGTACATATTATAAAGGCTAGCACAAACATAAACTTGGTGGTGCTTATAGGAACACTAATGTGTCTTCAATGAAGTAATGGATTTTCTAACAATTTCAGTCCTACAACTATAGAATTTGTTTCTTTATTCTTATGATGATTCTTGTTTATTTGGGAAGTGTCTCCTACGTTTCTACAATAAATTATGTGACCTTACTAAAGAGATGGTAACTGTTCCCAATTTGAAGAACTTTCATTTCAACAAGCTTAGGAGTAAAAATTCCCTTCTGAGATACCGCAGACAGACTACTCCGTGACACTTAATAAAACCACGTTCTCTACATTCTAAGGTTTGTCTGAGAGTCTACACAGCACAGATGGTGTGCAGAGACTCCACTGTGGTCAAAGGAGTCTGTATTTCACTTTCCCAAATTCTAACAGAGTACTCAGTTCAGCAGTAGAAACGGTTTGTTTGCATCACCCCCAGGACCCACCATGGGGAAATATTCTGAGATTTCCTAGGATTTCCTAGGATATGCCTAGATTTCAGGCATAGGATTTTAAATGGAGTTTATGGTAAATAGAGAAAAACTATCTTTTCCCTTTTCTCCACCTCTTTCCCTCCAGAGTAGGGTAATGTTGTGTTTCAGGAATCCATCCTCTGAGATGGATGTGACAAGCAGGAGATGTGATGATTCCTTGAAGATTGACTACAGCTTGACCAAGCTAAATTTCTGAAAGTCATTCTCCCTTCCCATTTGAAGAGGCAAAATCTGGAAGAGTAAAATTGGATTGTAAGAAATAATCCAGCAGGAAGGCTTACAAAGGCTCTGATAGCAGGCCAGGGTTTGTCCATGGAAAAGTATTTCTTCCTTCCTTTCCCTGGCAACAAGAAGATGGGGATTGCCATTTAAAGGTGAAACTTCCTCAATGTTGCTACATTAGAAGCACAGATTAATTACTAGATTCTTTTAGGTCATGGGTTTCTTTGTCTTTGGCTCAAATACTTAATCACACTTAAGCACAAAAGAAACAATATCACATCTAATAAGGCTAATCAGTAAAAACTTATTCCAATGCAAAACCTCAAAACCATCCTAATTATTTTTTTGCTAACCATTATTTAAGGTGGGATAAACATACAGTTACATTTTTTTTAAATGATCCATCCCATTTATTTGTCATAGAAATTAATCAATCAGAAATCATTAACCCCCTGGTCAAGAATGTATGGGATTCATTTAAGGACAAGGAGACTAGTTCAATTTGGTAATGTCTATTTATATACATTTCCAAATCTGAACACCTGTGGTTCTGTTAATGATCACCTTTTCACCACTTGCCCTTGGGGTTTTTTTCCCCAGTTATATATGTTTTAGATTGAGGCCTTTCCACGTCCATGGACATATTCTGTCATGTGCTTGTATATGTCACTTATTCCCTGGGGAGACATTGTTTATCACAGCAGGTTCCATGAATGGTAGAAATCCATTTTATTAGTGTTTATTAGTTCAGAGATATAGATGGTAGCCATAATATTCATTTTAGAAATGAGTAAATAATTATAAAAATCATAAGGGTTTTAAGTTGTTTTTCTCTAAAAAAATAAGAAAATAACAAAAATGAATTGTGAAGCTTTAAATGAGAGTTAATCACCTTTGGTTTAATTATTTGCATGAGTATGGCTTTGGATATATTAAATTTTAAAATTATTATTATGGCATAAGAATTTTTCTTTATTACATAGCACAGATGGTCCCAAGTCTAGACATGATTGAGTGTAAAGGAGATGAGATGAGACAGCGCTGGCTGGCCAAAGTGCAGTTGACTCTGAGACTGTCCTCAAGCTACTTATGCTGTACATCCAGTGTACAGTTCAGGTCCTTCCTCTTATTGGACAGTCAACAAGGAGTGTTTCCCCATTATAAGTAGTAAAATTACTTCCCATCATGTATATATTCAAGTACTTTGTGATGGCAGTATGTAAAAGTGAGAGGAAAGTTCCCCTTTCTACTGAAAGTTCCCTGAGAGATCAAGAGGCAATTAAACCAGGTTAGTAAGAGAAAGAGGTTTATTCACCATGAACAAGGGAGAATCATAGTGATCACCCTAAGTCCCAATGGGATACAGATATTTTAATTTCTCCCTTTTACAAGGAAGGAAGAGATGAGGAATATCAGTTTTTAAGTTTTAATCAAGCCAATAAAATCCTTCTTCATGCAGAGGTAGTTAGGAGTTATTCCAGGTCTTCTCTGATGAAGTACTGTTCTGAAATAATCAGTTTTGCTAATGTTAGAAGGCCAAATGGATGAGGAAAAATTCCCAGTAAGTGTACAGAGACATCCCATACCTACACATCAGTTAGGATATGTGTTAAAATCTCCAAGTAAGTGGAGTGGTACATGAGATTGATGAGGGAGCCTAGACCAGTGTGTTAAGGAGGAGCTCATGGATGTAATTCTCACTAACACTAAAACACTAAAGTCAAACATCTTAAAAACTGCTCTGACAAATTATTTTCTATCTAGCAAAGATTCATTTATAGCCCAGACTCTGTTTCATCGGCCCCAAAGGGAAGATTGACTATGCAACACATTTAGTTAACATTTGGTTTGACTTATTTTTCTTTTCCTTGTTTAATTCATATGACAAGGAAAACAAAGAAAAATACTAGATGCCCCCCGCCATGCGTAGAGATACTTATTGTGGTATAGGTTGTAACCCATGCTTTTAAAATAGTATTGTTACTTAGTTTTGAAATGAGAGCAAACTATTATTTCCTCTATCTAGAAAACCAAGTGCATTTCCTTTTATTTATTTAACCTTTTAAAATAGGCAACTAAAAACATGCAGGCTATTGTGAAAGGTAATTTTGGCAATTGAAGTCATTTTTTAAAATTTACTAGGAAAACAAAGATCATCAAACTTAACATGTATATAACAAAACACGAGGACCTACCAATGACTGTTTAATGAAGCTCTGTGAGCTCAGGGTATACAGTGGAACAATGTGGAATGCTAGAAAGAACGTTGCCATCATAGTCAGGAAAATCAGGTTCAGTTAATGAGTTTTTAAATGTCTTTCACTTCTGTTTCTTCATCAGTAAAATGAAGAGATTAAAATAAATTGTCAGTAAATTCTTTTCCCAGTGTAAGTTTAGATCTCTGTACCTTCAACTTTCTAGACCCAAGAAACTAATAGGTACACGGTTATAAAAGTTCATGTAATAGGCTCAGTGCCCATATCTCAGTGATTAAGGTATTGGCCACGTGCACTAACTGGGGCTGGCAGGTTCTAAACCGGCCCAGGTCTGCTAAACAACAGTGACAACTACATAAAAAAAAATAGCCAGGCATCGTGGCTGGCACTTGAAGTCCCAGCTGCTTGGGAGGCTGAGGCAAGAGGATTGCTTAAGCCCAAGAGTTTTTTTTTTTTTATTAAATCATAAATGTGTACACTGATGCATTTACTGGGTTAAGTGTACAGAGTTGATATACAATGTGAAATGTTCACATATTACAGATTAACACAACCATCACCTCACTTAGTTATTTATTATGGTAAGACAATTATACTCTTTTCTTAAGTTTTGAAATGTGCCATTGCATTATGCACATTAAGTGAGGTACCCCCAAATACCCTACCTCCTCCTGACCTTCCCCCTTCCCTCTCCTCTTTCTGCTCTTCCCTCTTACTTTCTGGACTATAGTTAGGTTTTACCATTTGTATGCGCGTGTAGGTGATTATATATTGGTTTCATAGTAGTGTTGAGTATATTGGATACTTTTTTTCCCCCATTATTGAGATACTTTACTAAGAAGAATATGTTCCATCTGGAACATAAGCCCATGAAATTGCTGTGAGCTGTGATGCTGCAGCACTCTACCTTAAGGGCGACATAATGAGACTCTCTCAAAAAAAAAAAAAAAAAGGTTCATGTAATAACTCCATGTAAATAAAGTATTTACGTAATGGAAAATGAAATCACAAGTGTAGAAATCCTCTGGAGGAAAAGTAGTCAGGGAGTATAAGTTTATAAAAGTTTTAACTTCTTATTTATTTTATTGTTTATTGTTTGTAAAAGAACCCCTTTTGATATTTTCTTAAATAGTATCAAAAACTTGATCCTTCTGAGAAATGATTCTAAGACATTGTGTTCTTTTGAAGTTTAAGAAATTTTTATTGAGTTTCACAGAATAAAGTCCATTTGAACATGATATGCCAACATGGTGAATCAAAAATGTCAAGCTGTTTTATATTTCAGAGTTTCACAGTAATAAAAATTGTCCTTTTATCTATTAAAAATAACACCTTTACACAAGAGAGCCCTGATAAGAAACTCTTTAGAAATTTGAATAGTTCAATGATATCATTGAGTACTTAGAGTTTGTTATTCGTGATTGCTGTGCTGTCTTTAGGCATCTTAAATATGGATATTACATTGCCTCATAATTTTATTACTTTTTTATTCATGTATATCATAGTGTGGTACACTGAGCGCAGGTCCAAAACATAATTAAAATATGAAAACCCTTCACAGTACAGACATAGTGTTTGAGTTTTGTTTGTATTCAGTTCTTCTTTTTTTTATTGTTGGGGATTCATTGAGGGTACAATAAACCAGATTACACTGATTGCATTTGTTAGGCAAAGTCCCTCTTACAATCATTCAGTCCTTTTTTAAAAATTATTTTTTATTTTTTTTTATTAAATCATAGCTGTGTACAGTAATGCAATCATGGGGGACAATATGATGGTTTTATATACAGTTTGAAATATTTTCATCAAACTGGTTAGCGTAGCCTTCATGGCATTATCTTAGTTATTGTGTTAAGAGATTTTTAAATGTAGAATATAAATGTCTTTTTTTTTTTTTAAGACAGAGTCTCACTATGTTGCCCTCAGTAGAGTGTTGTGTGGTCACAGCTCACAGCAACCTCAAACCCTTGGGCTAAAGTGATTTTCTTGCCTCAGCCTCCCAAGTAGCTGGGACTACAGGGGCCCATCACAACACCTGACTATTTTCTTGTTGTAGTTGTCATTGTTGTTTGTTTAGCTGGCCCTGCCGGGTTCGAACCCACCACCCTCAACATATGTGACATAGGCGTTGTGACGACTGTGCTATGTGTGCCAGCCATGTTTTCAGTACTTTTTCTACTCACCAGGTAGTAGAAAGTACAGTGACTTTTCTAAGTTATGTAGTCAGTCTTTTCCCAAATTATTTTGAGAGGGAAACTTTTTGAGGGCTTTCTTTGTTATCCAATTTTTGTCCAGTTTTGCTTTCATTCTTAAGATTTCTAATGTGGAGATGGATATTTTTAGAGCATAGTGTAGTGGAGTTTTGAAGTTACCTATAGAACTCGCCACCTCTTTATTTCGTTTAATTCTCTCTTTCTATAAGCCTTGTATTTCTTAGTAATATAATTTTATCAACCTTATTTCTTTGTAATGAGAAAACTTATAAAATGATTTCAAGTTGTATATTATTTATCACACATTTTGAAGTTTGTCTTTATAATGTTTTTAAAATAGATTCACTTGTATAAATATTTTTAAATTTTCATCAAATAAGTAGTTATTTGGTTTATTCAGTAAACATATATTTTGCTTTCACTTACATTTTCCTGTACACCATTGGGTGTGGTAGACAGGGTATGTGGTTTCTAATTCTAACCTTTCTACTTTCTTTAATTGCTATACAATTGTGGGCAACATCAAATAACCTTGACTTTCATTTTTTCATTCCTCATTACTGTAAGGGATGCACAGACTAGAAAATTAATATCAAAAACACGTAGAAAAATATAAATATTAATAATATGCATGACTGGATTATGCAATCTCTAAGGTTTCTCACAATTTTGAGACCTTATTATTCCATATATAGAATTATTAATTATCTTTCAGATATAGATTATCACATTTAAATGTTGAGTACAAGTTTCCAGCTATCTTTAGAGCCACGTGTGAATGTTTGTGTTTGTATGTGTGTGTGTCTGTGTGTGTTTGTGTGCTGGAGAATAGGATCTAGGTTTGATCACGTTAATACTTCACTAAGTTCTACAGAAAATATTTATTGAGCCATTTGTGTGGACCTGTTCTAGGTAGTTGGGTTAAATAAGGAAAACACAAATATGTGTGCACACACAAATTATTTAGATGGTAGAAAGTGACAAGTAATATTGAAAACAGCCCAAGAAAAGGAAGGGGATTGGATTGCATTTTTTAAACTAGATAGTCAAAGTTGCCTCATTGAAAAGATGTCATCTGAACAAAGACTTGAAGGAGTTCAGGGGGATAACTAAGCAGGTATCTGGAGGACATTATTATAAGAAGCATTAATACTAGTGCAAGCCTGCAGCACATGAGCACGCCTGGTGTGTTCACTGAATTGCAAGGAGGTGAAGTGACTGAAGGAGGGAGGGGCTCAAGTCAGAAAGATAATGGAATCTCATTTACTGTAGTGCCTCATGGGCTGTGATGACTTGAGATTTACTCGGAGGTGAGGAACTCTTAGAGGATGGAGGGGAGAGGAAAGACTTGTCTGACTTATATTTTGTAAGAATCACTCTGCTTACTGTGTTGAAAATAGTTTACACATACATAGAAGAAGGAAAACCAGTTAGGAGGTGGTTCTAGTAGGCCAGACGAGTGATAATTATGATGTGGCATCTGGGTGGTAGCAATGGAAATTTTAAGAAATAGATTCTGCCTGTATGTTAGTTACAACAGGATTTCCAACAATTTTCTTCTTAGTAAATTATCTCAAGAATGGAAGAAAAAGTATCCAGTGTACTCAGCCCTACTATGAAACTAGTTTATGGCTTTCACATGAAAGCTATAACCCAGTTATAACCTAAGAATAGGGGGAAGAGAGAAAGGGAGAAGAGGGAGGTGGGTGGAGGGAGGGTGATTGGTGGGATTATACCTGCGGTTCATCTTACAAGGGTACATGTGAAACTTAGTAAATGTAGAATGTAAATGTCTTAACACAATTACCAAGAAAATGCCAGGAAGGCTATGTTAACCAGTGTAATGAAGACATGTCAAACGGTCTATAAAACCAGTGTATGGTGCTCCATGATAGCATTAATGTACAGGGCTATGACTTAATAAAATTTAAAAAAAGAAAAAAAAAAAAAAAAGGATAGAGTAGCTATTCACTTAAATAAGCAATGAGAAAGATTTGTACTAAAATATGTTTGTAGGAGGGAAGAAAATGAGTAGATCAATTTTGGTATACCAGTTTTGAAATATCTATTTGACATTTTAATGGATTTATCAAATAATTAGTTACATATTTGATTTTGTGTTCAGAAGACATATCTGGGAAAGAAATATAAATATAGGCTACATGGTCATATAGCCATCATTAAAAGTCATGTAATGATTTAGGGCACAGATAAGTGTATGTAGATAGAGATAAAAAGAGGCCAAAGGACCGAAATCTAGGGAACACCAACATAGAGCCATCTGAAAGAGGAATGTAAACCAACAAAAGAAATTGTGCTGGGGTCGGGTCGTGGTAGCTCATGCCTGTAATCCTAGCGCTTTGAGAGGCTCAGAAAGGAGGTTTGTTTGAGATTAAGAGAAAGTAGTATTGTGTATGAGAAGGTTTCAGGAAGCAGTAAAGATTATTTATTTACAAAAAAACATTAGAGGAAGAGACTATATGGGTTCAGTAGTGGTTAGACATATGTGGCTGTGAGATTTTTCTGGAGATTCTGCTTCAGTTTTCTCAGTTGAAAAATAAGCAAAGTCATCAGCTAGGAGTGAATATTACTATAGGGGTGATGGAAATTTCAGAAGAAAGGAGAAGGTCTGAAATACTCCCCCAAGACAGTGGGAAGTACATGGAGTCATGAAATACGGTATATTTTGTGCGGCTTTTGGAGTCCTCTAACAGTTTGTCAAATTAAGTTTAAAGTTAGATCATTTAGAGTTGTGTTTCTGTGTGTTTCTCGAGTTGCACAGGTGCAGATATTGAAGAGACAGAGCATTAGATTTATGTAGGTTGTAATTTTATCTAGTAAAAGGACTTGAGGGACCTCAGAAAGGTGAGATCAATTTATTGAAGGTCCTGATGGGACCACTTGATTGTTAGAGTTGAGATACTAGATCAAATGACCTGGAGAGATAGAAGATAACGATTATAGAGCCAGATGATTAAAACAGAGATTATGGAAATAGGGGTATTACTTGTAATTAATAGGTCTGGAAATGGCTTGGAGATGATCAGCTGAAATAAGGCATAGGGAAAGGTGTTTAAAAGAAAGAAGATCAAGGGATTAAGAGGCTATAATTTTTAGGAAGGATCATATATGCATATATTGAAATTGTTCATAATTAAATCAAGAGTCATGTGGGAGAGAGTGGCAGTTAGGCAGGTACTAAAATAGTTGGCAAACAGGGAGAATTTAATTGGAAGGTCATTAAATGATTGCAGCAGTGAAGGTAATGATCAATATAATCTGATGACAGGAGATGGAAAGTTGGGATTAACAGAAAGGAGGGAAGGAAAGTGGTGTAGAAACATTGGATAGTAACAATGGAAGTGGCCATCTGTTAATGTAACCTGATAATAGGTCATCTCTTGTATGATTTTTAAGACTTTTGTTGTTTTCCATGATATAGGAACTCATTAAATAGTGGTATCCACTTGACTCCTGTGTTGATATTTAGATTTGGGTAGTAAAGTAGTCAAACATGAGGTGGTGTAAAGAAGGGCATGGATGAGATGTCTTAGAGAGAATTATGCATCAAAGAGAATTTGTTTAAAAATTAAAGCAAATGTGGGTTCCAATGCTGGCTCTGCCATTTATGAATTGAGTTCTTCATTAAGCTTCATTGAGTTCTTCATCTCTGGAATGGAGATAAAAATGTAAAAGAAAACCTCACAGAGTTGCGAGGGATAAGTACGATGATGTATGTAAAGCACCTGGCACAGAATAAACATTTGGTTAATGTTAGTTCACTCCCTCAAAGTAGAGATTCAAATATTGAATGCATTTACAGGGTGCTGTAACAAAGATAGATTTCTAAGGTAAATAATTTCTATTTCTATCACCACTGATAAATAATTCATGAACTCATTCATACACCAACTATGTGTTATTTCAGTGACTTGAGAATGTGTTTGTGGACTCTTTAGAGATTTTTCTCTTTCAATTTATGGCTCTATATTGCTTATTGCAATACCTATCAGGTATAATAAGCAGAAAAAAATCTAGACGTTATCATTCTCTTCTATAATGAATACTAAAGCAAGTGTTAATATTTTGTTTTACTTCTAAAAAATTGAATGAATATATAATTACCAGCATCATTGGGTAGCATTTAAATGCACAAAAATAATCATATATTTAGATTACCTTATGAATAATAGAATGCACATAATAGAATGATATTCTGACAAGTTAAAATATGATATGCATTTTTTATAAATAATATACTCATGTTTAATTAATGTTATTAAAAAATGGTAGTTGCTTATATAAATAATTTGAAAAACCATTGGAATAAATTCCCAGTATTGCATGACTAATGAGAGAAGTTGAAAAATAATCTAAGAAAAAAAAATAATATGATAGAAATTTGTATATTGGGGTGGAGAAAGTAGCTTCATTCCATAAAGTTAATGAGGCACTTCGGACCTCTGCCATCCCCTGGAATCTTTTTGTTTTGTTGAATCCTCTTTATGTGGCAATTAGGAATGTACTAAGAAGTCTCTGAAGGATTTAAAAAGATTTCAGGGTAAGGTCTCAAAGTGGTGACATCACATTGGCCCACATGCAGATGGCTAAAACTAGTTATGTGGCCTATCCAGATACAGAGAACGCAAGGTCTTAACATCTGATTAACATCTAGGAATACATCAACTATGGAATAGGCTACCTGGTTCATCCATAAGTTTGCATGCTCTTTCTTTGAAAACATTTAGACTGCAATCCCCAGACTCTTTATACCTGGATAGAACTTTTTTTTTTTTTTATATATATCAGAATAATATTACAAAAGTACAAATGTTTTAATTACTTGCATTGCTTATGTAATCTATTATAAGGGCACATTTGTAACCTCAAGTCAGAGTTGTAAGTGTGCCTTTCACCCAAATAGTGTTCCTTGTACCCATTAGGTATGATTTCAACCATCCTCTCCTCCCACCTCTCAGCTGCATGATTTCTATTGCATTTTACTTCCCATCTGAGTGCTGATTGGTTAATTTCAATTCCACAGTGGTGCTTGTTTTTACCATTCTTTAGATACTTCACTTAGGATAATGGTCTTAGGCGCCATCCAAATTGTTGCCAAAAGGATTGTCATACTTCTTCATAGTTAAGTAGTATTCTATGTATACACATCACATTTTGTTAATACACTCATTAATTGATGGACACTTAGTTTGATTTCATATCTTTGCGATTGTAAATGGTGCTGCAATAAACACTTGAGAAAGAATGTCTTTCAGATAAAATCACTTCTTTTCCTTTGGGTAAATACCCAGTAGTAAGATTGTTGGATCAAATGGTAGATCTACTTTTAGTTCTTGGAGGATTCTTCATGCTGCTTTCCATAGAGGTTGTATGAGTTTGAAGTCCTAACAGCAGTGTATCAACATTGCTTTCTCTTTGCATCCGTACCAGCATCTTTTGTTTGGGGAATCTGATAAACCCTATTCTCACTGCCGTTAGGTGATAGCTCATTGTGCTTTTGATTTGCATTACCCTTATGATGAGTGATTTTGAGCATTTTTCATACGTTTATTGACCATTAGTATACCTTCTTTTGAAAAGCTTCTGTTCATGTTTTTGTTTTTTTTTTTTTTTTCTTTTTGAATGGGGTTGTTTGATTTTTTTCTTGCTTACTTGCTAAGGTTCTTTAGATTTGCCTTATTAGCCTTTTACAAGATGTATAGCATGTAAATATATTTTTTCCATTCTGTAGGCTATTTGTTCTGTGGATTGTTTCCGGGACTTTGCAGAAGATTTTCAATTTCATCAAGTTCCATTTATTTATTTTTGTAGTTTCTGTGATTGCCACTGGGTTCTTCTTCATTAATAATTTGCCTAGGCTAATATATAGAAGAGTTTTTAGAACATATTCTCTAAGAATTCCTATGGATTCCTATGGATTCCTTAGATTTAGGCCTGTTATCCATCATGAATTAATTTTTTCTTGTGACTGATACGGATCTTGTTTCAATCTTCTATATGTGGCTAACCAATTTTTATATCATAATTTATTGATGAGGGATTATTTTCCCACTGTATATTGTTGTCTACCTAGTCAAAGATTAGTTTCCATAACATGGATGGCTTTATATATGTGTTCTTTGGTCTGTACCATTGGTGTTTGTCTCCATTTTTGTACCAGTACCATGCTGTTTTGGTTGCTATATCTTTGTAGTGTAGCTTAAAGTCTGGTGAATGGATACCTCTAAGTTTTTTCCTTTTGCCTAAAATTTCTTTGGCTATTCAAGCTCTTTTCTGATTCCAAACAAAGCATAGAATTATTTTTTCTAGATTTGCGAAAAATGATGCTGGTATTTTAGTGGGGATTGCCTTGAATCTGTAAATCACTTTGGGCAGTATGGACATTTTAACAATGTTAATCCTGCTAATCCATGAACATGATATGTTTTTCCATATGTTTACATTATCTGCAAATTTTTCTTTCAGTGATTCATGGTTCTCTTTGTAGAAATCTTTCACCTTCTTGTTTTAAGTGTATTCCCAGGTATTTTATTTTCTTTGTAGCTTTTGTGAATGTTATTGAGTCTTTGATTTGATTCTCAGCTTGCCTATTGTTGGTAGATAGGAATGCTAATGATTTGTGTATGTTGATTTTGTAACCTAAGACTTTGCTAAAGTTATTTATCAAATCCAGGAGTCATTTGGCAGAATCTTTGTGGTTTCCTAAGTATGAGATCATATCATCAGCCAAAAACAATAGTTAGACCTCTTCTTTCCCAACTTGGATGCCCTTTGTGTCTTCGTCTTGCCTTGTTGCTTTGGCGAGGACTTTCAGCACTCCGATGAAAGAATTGGTAACAGACAACCTTGTCTTGTTTCAGTTTTAAGTGGGACTGCTTTTAACTTTCCCCCATTCAGTATGATATTGGCTATGAGTCTGTTTTAAATGTCTTTTATACTTTTGAGGTATGTTCCATGTATGCCTATTTTGTTCTAAGAGTTTCTATCATAAAAGGGTGAGGCATTTTGTTGAATGCTTTTTCTGCATCTATTGAAATAATCACAATAATTTTTATTTTTGCATCTATTTATATGGTGAATTACATGTATTTTTTCTATGTGTTGAGCCATTCTTGTATCCCTGGGATAAAGCCCACTAAATTATGGTGGATTTTTTTTTGGTGTACTGTAGAATTCAGTTGGCTTGGATTTTATTAGGGATTTTTGCATCTATGATCATATGGGATATTGGTCTATAGATTCCTTTTTCATGTGTCCTTTCCTGGCTTTTGTATCAAGGTGTTACTGGCTTCATAGAGCAAGTTGGAAAGGATTCAGTACTTATTGATGGTATGAAATAATTTCTCCAGTATGGGTACCAGTTCTTCCTTGTAGATCTGATGAAATACAAGTGTAAAATAAATTGTCCTAGGGCTTTTATTTGTTGGAATAATATATATATATCTGCTTCAACTCCATTGCTTGTAATTGGTATGTTTAGGAGTTTACTTCTTCCTGATTGAGTCTTGAGAGGTTGTGTATTTCTAGGAACTTGTCCAATTTCCTTAACATTTTCAAGTTGCATAGATATTTTTTATTTTTCTAGTATTCAGAGATATTTTGTATTTCTGTGATATAATATTTAATATCTCCTTCATTTCTGATAGACCTTATTTAGGTCCTTCCTTTTTTATTTCTGGTTAATCTATTGAGAGATGTATCAATTTTATTTATCTTTTCAAAGAACTGACTTTTTGTTTCATTATCTTCTGTATTGTTTTCTTGTTTGATTTACTTCTACACTGACCTTTGTTATTTCTTTTCTTCTGCTGTGTTTACATTTGGTTTGTTCTTCCTTTCTCTGTTCCTTACGACAATTTCTTAGATTGTTGATTTCTGATCTGTTTTTTGGAAGTAGGCATTTCAGGCTATTAATTTTCTCCATAAAACTGCTTTTGATGAATTCTATAGATTTTGATAATTTGTTTCATCTTTGTCATTTTGTTCAAGATGTCTTGTGATTTTCATCTTAATTTCATCCATAATCCAATGATCATGAAGTAGATGGTTTTTTGATTTGAACAACTTTGTGCAGTATTTAGTGTTTTTGTTTGAGTTGATTTCTTATTTTATCCTACAGTGATCTGGGAAGATACAGGGTATAAATTCTATTTTCGGAATTTGTTGAAATATGTTTTGGGCCTATGATGTAGACACTACTGATAGATCTTTGAGGTTTTTTGTGTGGAAAGAAACTTTTGACATAATGTAGTCCTAAGTAGTATAATGATTTTTCCCTGGAATCAAAGTCAATTTTAAGTCTAAATCTAAATATACCTGTCTCCTAAATTCTGAGGTTCAAAATTGTTAATAAGGAAATTATAGTACATACAGAAAGGGTCTTGAATAGAAGAGTAGCTTATTTTATTTTATTCTTACTTTGAAAAGTAACTTATTGTGGCCACTATTTAAGATAAAAAGAGTAACATGTCATACAAGTGGATATGGATTAGAAAACAAATTACAAATTAGAAAACAAAATAGAGAATAGATTATACCACTTCCTCAGAACTGAACCAAACAAAATGACATATATAAGAACAAATACTGTAGTAATGCAACCGCAGATGCTTAAAATTCTACTGAAATGTATGAAACATTATTCATGGTACAAAGAAAGACAACTAAAGAGAACAACGTTAAAGCAACACCTTCATATTTAGCCTCATATTGCATATTTTACATGTTTTAATCATATCCCACTTCCTTCCAAAATAGGCTTGAGGCTGTTTATAATAAGATAATGTTACAATAGCACAGATGCAAGGATAGGACAGGGTAGGTTGGTGGTGGAATAATACCAGATTACTCAGACTAGATCACTAACATCATGGGTAAAATTTTATTTAGGACAAACTCTTGACCTTTGGCTTCTGGACTCCCAAGTCAACAAAAGAAAATAAAATTATACCTCACATGATTTGGTAAGAAGAAAGGGTGCATGGGCTCTTTTTTTCATAAGCTCTGATCTCTGAGAGGAACTTACTTTACAATTCTCTCTAATAAGGCACTTTTACAAGACATGACTGTAACATCATCCCCTCAGTAAATACTGAACTTTTCTTTCTTGCTTTGATCTCTGCTAAGTTCTTGGGAAACACAGATGAATAAGTAGAATCCTTACCCCAAGGAGCACACAGCTAATATAAACCTAACTGGACAATAAAAGCAATAAATAACTTAATTGCAAGTCAAACTAATGGCCTGAAGAAAAAAGTAGTCAGCATGGTCAAAGAAAGAAGCCCTCAAGGAGGAAGAAATATTGAATATTAAATAAATGAGTAGATCAAGGATGAAAAGAGGAACAAGCAGAATTTTCTCTTATCTTAAAACAACAAAACCAAACCATAATGTGTCATTTTATGCAGATATTTGTAAGGGAATTCCTTTGGAGAACCAAAACAGGATAGTCCAGGTGCCTAAAATTTAGAACTTGTTTGATAGAAAGCCCTAAAATTTTAGAAATTAGTAGCTAATTTTTCCCTTTATCCCCATTTAAACATAATTCCTCATATGGTGTCCCTTGTGGTATGTTAGTCCACCATATAAGTAATAAGATTAACACTTTTGTCAAAAAGCAAATTTGTTATCCAAAGTCTGAGTTTTACAAAATCTGAGGTAAATTACATATATCATAAAATTTACCATTTTAGCCATTTTAGGTTTGTGTTTTACTCTTTAATATATTCATATTTTTTGTGCAATCAATCTGCAGAACTTTGTCATCTTGAAGAACTCAAATTCTGTACTTATTAAACAAGCCCTCATTCCCCCCTCCATCAGCACTTGATAACCAACATTCTATTGTCCGTTTCTTCTAATTTGACTATTCTAGATGTCTCACATAGGCAGACTAGTTTATTTCACTTAATATAATGTCCTCAAGGACCATCCATGTTCGACCAGGTGTCAGAATCTCCTTCCTTTTCCAGATTGAATAGTATTATGTGTCTATTCTTTTTTGCTTATCTGTTTAGCCCTGGATGGACGCTGGGGCACTTCCACCTTTTGGCAATGTTGAATAATGTTGTGAACGTGTGTACGAACATCTTTTTGAGAGACTGTTTTCTATTATTTTGGATATAGTTTAAAAGTGTACCTGCTGCATCATATGGTAATGATATTTTTTATTTTAAGGAACTATCATAGTCTTTTCCATAATGATCACACCATTTTATGTCCCCACCAACAATGCACAAAAGTTCCAGATTTTTCACATCCTCATCAGAACTTGTTGTTTTATGTTTCTATGGTAGTGGCCCTCTTGAAGGACGTGATGTGATGTCTCATGATTTTAGCTTACATTTTCTTAATAATTAGTGATATTGAGCATCTTTTCATATGCTTGTCAGCCATTTGTCTATCTTCTTTGTAGAGATAAGTATTCAAACTTTTTCCTCATTTTAAAATCATATAATTTTCTTGTTGAGTTGTAGGAGTGCTTTCTATATTGTGTATATTAACCTCTTATCAGATATATGATTTGCTGGCATTTTCTCCCATTCCATTGGTTGCTTTCTTATGCCTTTGAATATTCCTCTAAAAATGTTTTGCTTTGAATGAGTTCAAAGAAAATCCCTGATAGTAGTTGAGATTCAAGGAATAGGAAAGAGTACTCCTTGTCCTATAAAAAAAAGAAAAAGAATGTGACCTACTAATTATTTTCATTCATTTCTATTAGTTATCAATGCTCATTTTGACAAGAATGTGATTGAAACTTGGAAGCCCGTAAGTCCCAGGACCATTAATGGTGTTTCTTACCACAGTTAGTAAAAATATAGTTCAAATAAACTAAGAAAATTTAACTTTTCTGAAAATGAGAAAAGTATATATTTATGACAAAATTAAGTGATTTCTTTTTTTTTTAATTTTATTTTTTTTATGATAGATAAAAATATACACCATAGATGTGGCCTGACCTTTTCTCCTTCTTTTGTTCTCTCCCTCCTCTCTTCTCTCTTTCTCTCTCCCTCTTCTCTCTCTCTCTCTCTTTAATTCCCTTTATATTGCTTCTTCTTTATTGGTGCCTTGACCTTCCTATTGGGTATTCTAGTACATTGTCTTAATGAAAAATGTGATCAAAGCTTCTTTTAGATATTCCACTGACTGACAAGAAAAGAATTATTAATAATGCCTGTCATTTCCACGGCACATACTAAGTGCTATTTTGTTCTCTTCTCTAGAAAGGAAGAAGATATGAGAGGTTACTTCTTACATAGTCCCTTTCCTCTAATGAATTGTAGTCTGATGGGGTAGTCTGAGGCAGTAATATTAGGTAACTTATGTTTGCTGGCCTTCAGTGCTCCACAGATCTTTTTGATTGAAGCTGGAGTATGATCAGTAGCTTTGATGACACTTTTTTCTTTTTCTATTTTCAAGTAAATAGTTATCACATCCATAATCAAGTCTCTAGCCCTTAAAGAGCTAGGTAATCAGGACAGGTTTCAGGATGTATATGTATAGTTATGAAAAAAAAAATGGCCTTATTCTAATCCAGCTTTTTAACATCTTCATCTGGGCACATCACTTAAATGTATACATATGCAGACTCAGTAGCAACTGTATTAAGAAGCTGTGTAATCTCAAGAAGAAAGGTCTCATGTTTGACAAAGAAAGCTGCATTCTTTTAGAAGAAATTTATCTGATTTGATTCAGGCTATTATAACAAAGAACTATAGACACTGGGTTGCTTAAAATCTGAAATTTATTTCTCGAGGTTCTGGAAGCTGCAAGTCTGAGATCAGGGTGCCAGCTCAGGAGAGTTCTGAAAGGGACCTCTTCTGAGTTACAGACAGCTGACTTCTCAGTTTATTTTCACTGTAATGGAAGGAGAGTCCCTTTTATAAAGGCATTAATCTCATTTATTTGGGCTCCACTCTCATAACCTAATTTCCTTCCAAAGGCCTTGCCACCTAATTCCATCACGTTTGGGGTTAGCATTTCAACATATGAATTATGGCAGAACACATTCCATCCATTGCAAATATACACAGGGAATTATTAGATACACTGTAATGCTCTCTCTGATTTCAAATATGATAGAAATTTCTCTTATATCCTCCACAGACCATCACTTGATAGTATAAAATTATGGGCCCAGATGATTCTGGCTACTGTTTTCCTCCCTAAGTGAGCTAATAGAGGCATGTTCTAGGGCTGCTGACTTCCCACAGAGGCCTTTCATTGATAAAACTTCCAGGAGGCATTCTTCATTCTGTTGTTAAAGCCTTTCGTGACTGTTTTCTTGTTTGAATAATAAACAATTGAAAGTCTATAGATAAGAATGATAGTGGGCACAAAGATAGTACTTACTCTGACCATGTAAGGTTGCTAAGAAATAATACCTCTAAAATGAACTGATTAGAGCAGCCGTCCTTCTCTGTCTTCATGAGACCAGACTGAAACATACCTTATAACTTCACTGTGAGGAAATGCATTCTTCTAAATCCATCATTCTCTTTACCATGTGACTCTGGTGACCAAAGGGAAAGCTATCAGCTCACTGTCATTTAGTCATTACAGGAGACATGTTTAGGGATTATTCATATCTTTTTTTTTTTTTTTTAAGAAATATAAGACTGTATATTTCTAATTTAAATGTCTCACTATTATTAATTAATTCCTGTAGTTTATTATAATGTCTTTAGAAGGCACTAGGCATGCCTTCCTCATTAGTATTGCATTGGCTGTGGAATAGGATTTGAATATAGGGCACCTCTTAGCGAGCTCATAGTAAAGTACCAATAATAAATATTTGTTGAATGTGGAGGAAGATGTTCACATACATTGTCTGTGGTACAGTTTCCTAGGAATAATTTCAGTAGAACTAGTACCATTATACTCCACCAATCCCTCACCTTGCCTCCTGTTGAAGGTAGGTTTATACTAATTGCTGTTGCCTCTTTCTTAATCCTCCAAAGAAATGAAATTAACTTTTGTTCTACATTGACCTAAAGAAGTCACATTGTGCTTTTCTGATGCCTTTCACGTGACTAGATGGACATCTGAAGTAGTGAGGGAAATAAAAGACAACCACGTTTAATCTGCTACACACACACACACACACACACACACACACACGCACGCACCTTCCTAGGAAAGGAGTTCAGCAATTCTTTCTGGAATTAATGTGGTCATCTTTGTTGTTTAACCCAGCGAGGCAAACATCTAGTAAATTGTTCTGAAGTATCACTACTAGATTTTCTGATAATACCCTTGGATGGATTTTCATTGCAGGCTGCATTCAATTTTGGAGGGTCTTTTCTTTTTTCATGGAGTAAGTAGCCTTTATGTTGCTTACTCATATTTGACCTGCCCCTAAACCTTTCTCAAGGAACCTCACTATCAGAGGAAGCTTTTGAACTTTTTATGTTACTGAAGATACCATGCAAATTAATTCATTCCACAAATGTTTTTTTGAGCGGCTATTGTATCTCAGATATCTTTTATGTATCACTGAATAAAATATAAAAGAGCTCTGGCCTCCATGGAACTTTAATTTTATTATTTATCTTTTTTTTTTTCTAACTGTCTGTTATTTCCTTTACTCTGTAATCCATTACAGACAGCCTAAGAACAATGAAATCTCAATATTTACTCCTCATTCTATCTAGTACCTTTTCAGTTCCTTTATAAATCAATAAATAGTATTTGAATTAATTATATTTTATATACATTAATACTATATATTAAATGAGTTTGTCTATATTATTTAAGAAGAATGTTGATAACTTTATGTAACATAAATAAGGTATCAGATTTTTTAGGCATGTGTAATATCATTTTTTGAAAATGTATCAGTATTTATAAAAAACTACTATATCATTAAAGTTTTCATCTGCTGAGTTTAAATCAGATGTTGTAAGTGCTCTATTCAAGAAAACAGGCATAATTTTTATTGAGTGAGTATAGTTCATTTTCTCAGCCACTTAATTTTATTAAATTGCAGAATCTTATGCTAATACAGTGTTAAGATTGCAAATTTTAACCTTCATAACTCAAGAAAGTGAAAAGTTGGGGTTTTCATAATAACATTATTTTTCTTATGTTTCTTATGCCTTGTAATGAAGTTTACATTTAGAACACTAACCAGCAATCCAAGAATTATATATAATCAATGTTGGGCAAGTTAATGTTACTAAGAGGATCTTAACTTTCATATTCTCTGATTTGTTTTTAAATTTACAGCTTTATCAGTGCAAAAATAGAAGGAGTTTGAATTTAATTTTCTGATTTTTGCAAGGAGAACAGATAAAAGATGGAAAAGTTGATAAGTATCATTTCAGAATAATTACTGTTTCGCTCAGAAATTTAGAGGAAACCTTGATTTCAGAATGTTTATGCTTTTAATACATCCATGTTATTTCTACCTCAGCTCTTCAATCAATTTTAACCTAAGGATAGATATTTGTTCCCATAATAGGTTGTAACAGAACACTTGTTAATATTTATTGCAAATAAATCAATTGCAAAGTTTTCAAATGTGGTTTCAATCATACTTCTTTTCTAATAAATAGTGATTTAAGAAAAATATACCCAGGACCAGTATTTAAAAAGTACTGATTTAATTACTATGGTATACACTCAGATTCACTGGATATTAGTTAACATGAAATTATAAACTAAAACAATATAAAAATGAGTCCAATGAAGAATCTCCCTTAAACTACAATATCCCTATGGAGTTCTAAAAAGAGTGAAGTATAATTATTGAACTATAAATGCCTTTTTTATACTAACAGAGAAGATTGGCGTTTTTCAATAGATATTTCTTTCTAACATCTTATAGAATTATTATTTACGATAAATATGCAAATTACCTTATTACTACTAAACTTGTAAATTTTTAGAAAACATTATTATATATTCCAAATTATATATATACATATATAATATGTAATTTCATTATATAATGTATATTAAAGTTTATATTTTCTGTTCTATGATGTATAATACATATATTATAGGATATATATTATGTATCATACATAAGTTTTAAAAATATGTAGTGATTAGTTTAATCTGGATCATCTCAAAAAATCCAGGAAAATGCATACACATAAAAATTCCTCAAATTCAAGGTTATGATCCTCACAGGTTTTCTCTAAGTTCCCAGCAGTGTTGGCAACAAGCACAAGGTACACTGAGAAAAGGCAGGTAGTAAAACTGGCACTGTGATTTAATGATTTTAGTTACTGGCTCTTGTTCAGAGGTCAGACGCTTGGGCTCAGAATTGTGAACTTCATATAATTTATTTTCAAAATTTTTATAAATGTAGACCTGGTAGCAATTGCCTGCATTCTGTGATTTGATGTGTTCCCAAAATTCCCATGCTGAAAAATATAGCTCCTTGAGTCTTTCATGGACCCTGCCAACTCCTGCCACTATGTATTTTGCCATTTTCTATAACAGTGGTTATTAACCTTGTCTGTGTCACAGGTATCTTTTGAGAATCTGAAGAACAAAATATATATTTCCCCTCCAAAAAAAAAAATGTGATGTTCATTAAAAATTGTATAAAATTTCACAAGTTTTATAGACTACCTCTCCACTTCCACCCTTTCTCAAGCCAGATCATGGTCAGATTGAGTCTTTTGCTATGTTCTTTTTTTTTATTAATATTAAATCATAGCTGTGTACATTAATGAGATCATGAGGCACCATACACTGGTTTTATAAACAGTGTGACACATTTTCATCACACTGGTAAACATAGCCTTTCTGGCATTTTCTTAGTTTTTGTGTTAAGACAATTATATTCTACATTTACTAAGTTTCACATGTACCCTTGCTATGATGGGACTTTAGAAGAAATGTGTTTTAAAAATGTACTTTGAATACTGCCTACCTGGGCACAATATGCCAACCTGCTAAGGATAGTCCTATTATACAATTTAGCCCATTATACAATTTAGATAATAGATATGTTTTAATCTGGTAATTAGGTAGGATTTTAGAAAACAGATATATGATTGAAAAAATGCAAATAGTAATAAAATTAGGTAAGTCTATGTTTGCAGATAATTCAGAGAAAACTCTTTATTTATTCATTGATAAGTATCAACTTTATTTCAGTTGCTGATATAAACAAATATAAGTTAAAGTTTCTAAATTCAAAGAGCTCATAGTCTAGAAGTGAGAAAGACATGCCAGGATAATGGTTACAATAAAACTGGGAGACTTTTAAAGACGGAATTGACAAAATAATAATCACTCACAGTTATTACTAACTTGCTAGATGCCAGGCTATATGTATTAATACTCTATGAATTCAATATAATACTTTATATGAATTTTCTCATTCTATCTTTATGACTATATGTGACAAATATTTTGATTATTATTATTACTTTTTTTTTTTTAGAAGCCATCAGGATAACACACAGCCTAAGTAATTTGCCAAGGTCAAGAAGTGGCAAAGGAAGGAATCCAGAGCATGACTTTGGGAAACAGCATCTGAGCATCTGTCTCTCAAAATTGCATAATCTTTAGGGTCCACAGGGTGTTTCAAGAGTCACCATATATAGAGGAAGTGGGAAATTATTGGCAAATGTTCCTTTGTTTACAGAATATTCATTACAAAATTTTACAACATATTTACAAAATATTCTTTACATGTTGGGCACCTCTTTCTACACATACCTCTCATTATCCACTAATGGTGAAGCATCTTCCAAGATATCTGTTTTTACAATTTTTCCTATGTATGGATATAAGATAGCTTTGGAGCTATCCTGTAGCTAATGCAATATTGAGAGATTTTGCTTCTTCAAAAGTTAAGACCTTGGTAAAAGCTAGTTCTCAGGCTGTGTGTGTGTGTATTTTGTAGGCTTTTAATAACTCAACCTCAATAGTGTTAGATATAACCATATGTAAAGGATTATATTACATAACTAATTAGACCTAAGACTTTATGGAGGAAGACCAATCAAGAGTGAATCTTAGATTTCTGGCTTGAATGACATTGATGATGATAGTGTCTGAGACAGGAAATGAAAAAATAACAGTTTGGGGAAAGACAGAAATGTGACTGATAATGAACTAAGATTCTTAAAATAACAGCGGATAAGAACAGCTAGCAGGCCATTGAACATATGGTCTTAGTTCAGGAAATGGTGGAGGGGCTCAAATTGTAAGCCACAGATCCCTAGGATTCTATGAGATACGTTTAGGGAATCCGAAGGTCAAACTATTTAAATCATATTTTAAAACATTATTTGACTTTTTGACTCTTTCAATTTTATTGATATTTGCACGGATGCCAGAAGGCAAGAGCTGATAAAGATGCCTTACAGAATTGAAAACAGTGACAACAGACTGACCTATTCTTCATCCCCAAATACTCACTGTTTTAAAAATAAAAATCTAGTTTTACTTGAATATGGGAAGGCAGAAAAAGTTATTTATTTTCTTCAGTCTAACCCTTTAATACTTTAAGATTTTATGATAAAATAGGAAATATGCATAGAGCACTTCTGCATCAAAGGAAAGTACTTTGGATGTCTCAGGAATGAAACACTTGTGACCTTATTCAAGTGGCAAACTGAGCTAGCTGCTTTTTGTAATGCAATACATTTTTTTGAAAGAACAACTGACATGCCAACTTTGGTTACTCAGATGTGGGTATTTGTCAGACATTTTCTCAAAGGTAATTGAAATGAGACTGTTAACAACTACTGTGACTTCTACAGCTTCCCAAAACTTAGACTTTTCTGTTAAGATTAGTGGTGACGTTGAAAATGTGTTTTTTATATGCATTATATAAGGAAATGTGTCAACATTTCCAAAATTAGTATAAATCAGGTAACCAATATTTTACAGATATCCATTGTAAGATGTAGCAGCCCATATAGCCTACGGCTAGGAGGAGTGAGAGTTATAAGAAATACCTGTATAGCTCAATAATGGAACACATTAGTGGAAAGGGCATGGAGAGGGATTTAGCTCTCCTAACAAGCATAAGAGCTCACGAGATGAGAGCATTGGTGAATTGGCAATCTCTACACCTGTGGTGTTGAGAGGCATGAGGTTAGTCTTATATTAGGCTGGAGGAGAAGACAGTCAGGAGCATGCGCATTCTATCACAGACTCATTTACTCTGACTCTGTGTCCTCTTCTGCCTGCAGAAAGCCAGCACAGCGTCTCTCAGCTGAAGATTACCAAGCTCTGCTAAAGACTAAGATCTATCTATTCTAATATTACTTTACTCTCTCTCTCTCCCCAGCTAAAGTAGATAACCCTCAGGCACCTAAGAGACCTGAGGAAGGTAACTTAGTGGTCTGTGTCCAGAACCTAGTTAAGCCGGCCTGAGACCTGGCCAGTCCTGGGCCCTGACATTTTCTCCCTCTGGTCAGGAGCCTCTTAGAAAAGTTGCTTCTAGTCAGCTATCTTCCTCCCCTCTGGCATCTGTAACTATAAAGCTTTACACTTTACATAAAACTATCTAGAAGTGCCTATGTTCGGACTCAACTTTGTGAAAGCTTGTTTGGTTTTAGCACGTTCCAATCTCTTTAAAAGTGCTCTCATTTGAGTAAAAAGTGACCTCCAGATGAAGGTGCAATGGTCACCTACCTGCCTTCATTCATCCTGATTACTCAGCATTTACCTGAATTATCCAGTTTCTACTTCTTAACACCCTCTCTTCCCTTGTATCTGATAATATTTTTATTTCCCACTTCCTTAACTTTTCACTTCACTCTTCTGTTCTAGCCCTTCTTCTAAGTGTTAAATTTCTTTAGGCCTTAAGCTTAAACTCTGTTTAAATATATAGTCACATAAAATTCAGTAAATATATTCAGTAAAGTAAAAGCATGCGAATATTTTTACTGAATGGCTGAAGAAAAAACCCATGAACATGGGGAGAGGGGGCAAGATGGCCAACTGGAAGCAGCCTCTGACAGAAGCTCCTGTCCAGAGGGAAGGATAACATCCAAAAAGTACCCAATTAAGCTGAAGACTGGGAGCCAAGCCAAGAGAGAATTGAGATGACTACAAGCCACCTCTGCTGAGGCAAGCTGCAACTCCAAGAAAGCAATCTTCGGCTAAGACTTCACCAGAGTCACTGATTCACTAGGATAAGACAAGAACCAACTAAATACAAGACAGAGCCACCTAACCCCACCATACCTAGCAGGTTTCCTCAGCCTCAGACTGTAATACTGTATAGATCCTTTGCAAAGCTAAAGGGGAAAAATGATGCAGTCATCAGTTCCAGATCCTTAACAAAGGGCTGGTTAACCACAAATCCAGGAAACCCCAATCCAATTTCACCTTACCTGACCACCTAGCCTACAGTGAAAAACAATCATGAGGCAGAAACAGCGGAAAAACTCTGGCAACTTGAATAATACGAGTAAATCAACTCCCCCAAGAAACAATAAAGCAGACATAGCACAAGATCCCACTGACAAACAAATGGCTGAGATGTCAGAAATAGAGTTCAGAGTTAAGATAGCAAATAAGATCAAAAGAATGGAGGAAATGATGGAATTAGAATTCAAAGCATAAATTCAAAAAATGTCTCAAGAATTCAATGAATTTAAAGACAAAATGACCAAAGATTTTGACACATTGAAGCAAGATTTTGCAGCCCTCAGAGATCTAAAACATACAGTAGAATCCTTCAGTAACAAAATGGAGCAGGCAGAAGAAAGGATCTCTGACACTGAAGACAAAGCTTTTGAATGTTCCCAAATGCTCAAAGAGGAAAAAAGTGGAGAACAAAAATGGATCATTCTCTCAGAGAGCTCTGGGATAATTCAAAAACATCTAATATTCTCCTTATAGTAATACCTGAAAGTGATGAGGTTGCAGCGAAGAATACAGATGCTTTGCTTGATGAAATACTTGAAGAGAACTTTCCAGACATGCCAAGAGATTCTGAAATTCAGATAGCAGACAGTTTTAGAACACCGGCACAACTCAACCCAAATAAAAATTCTCATAGACATATTATAATTAATGTCACTAAAGTTAATATGAAGGAGAAAATTCTTCAAGCTGTAAGACATAAGAAAACCATAACATATAAGGGGAAGAAGATTAGAATGACTGCAGATATCTCTGCTGAAACCTTTCAAGCCAGAAGAGGGTGGTCATTGACCTTTAACTCCTTAAACAAATTAACTTTCAACCCAGGATCCTGTATCCAGCTAAACTGAGTTTCATCTATTATGGAGAAATTAAATACTTTAATAACATTTACATGTTGAAGAAATTTGCCATAACTAAACCAGCTCTTCAGGATATTCTCAGACCTATCCTCCATAATGAACAACACAATCCTCCACCACCAAAGTAAACTCACTCAGAAATGTTTGATCAAATTCCAACTTCCATAGTGGTAAAAGTATTAAAAATGTCCATTGGACTTTTGAAAAATTCAATACCCAAAACACTATCTGGATTAACATTACTCTGAATTAATGTGAATGCCAAACATTGCCCTCTAAAGAGACACAGGTTGGCTGACTGGATACAAAAACTTAGACAGCAGGCCAGACATCTCCTGCATTCAAGAATCTCACTTTATCTTAAAAGACAAACATAGACTCAAGTGAAAGGATGGTCATCTATAATTCAGGCAAATGGAAATCAGAAAGAAGCAGGTGTTGCAATTTTATTCACAGATACAATAGGCTTTAAACCAATCAAAGTTAGAAAAGATAATGATGATCACTTCTTATTTGTTAAGGGTAACACTCAACATGATGAGATTTCAATTATCAACATTTATGCGCCCAACCTGAATGCCCCTCAATTTATAAGAGAAACTCTAACTGACATGAGCAATTTGATTTCCCCCAGCACCATAATTGTTGGAGACATTAAGACTCTTCTGGCAGTGTTGGATAGATCCTCAAAAAAGAAACTAAGCAAAGAAATTTTAGAATTAAATTTTAGAATTAAATTTAACATTTACATCTAACAGATATCTACAGAACATTTCATCCTAATAAAACTGAATACACATTTTTCTCATCAGCCTATGGATCATCCTCCAAAATTGATCACATCTTAGGTCACTAGTCTAAACTCAGTAAATTTAAAAGAATAGGAATCATTTCTTGTATTTTCTTGGACCATCAGAGAGTAAAAGTTGAACTCAGTAACAACAGAAATCTCCACACACATACAAAAACATGGAAACTAAATAACTTCATCCTGAACAATAGCTGGGTATAGCTGGGTCATAGACGAGATTAAGAAGGAAATTACCAAATTTTGGAACAAAACAATAATGAAGAAATGAACTATCAGAACCTCTGGGATACAGCAAAGGCAGTCCTAAGAGGAAAATTTATAGCATTGCAAGCCTTCCTCAAGAGAACAGAAAGAGAAGAAGTCAATAACTTAATGGGACATCTCAAGCAACTGGAAAAGGAAGAACTTTCCAACCCTAAACCCAGCAGAAGAAAAGAAAAAACTAAAATTAGAGCAGAACTAAATGAAATTGCAAACAAAAGAATAGTACAACAGATCAACCAATCGAAGAATTGGTTTTTTTTGAAAAGGTCAATAAAATAGATAAACCTTTGGCTAAACTAACCAGAAGTAGAAGAGTAAAATCCCTAATTTCATCAATCAAAAATGATAAAGGCCAAATAACAACAGACTCCTCAGAAATTCAAAAAATCCTTAATGAATACTACATAAAACTCTACTCTCAGAAGTATGACAATCTG
>CAUYPK010085389.1:0-25389 GCA_963574355.1 Loris lydekkerianus | reverse complement strand
ATCTGTAGAAATTATCTAAGAATGATCTATGGAACAAATACTCCCTTATCCCCTCCAAAAAAAAAATCATCGCCTTCATTTCCCAGCCAGATTCCTAAGAAAAATAATGATTTGTTTTTCAGTGTAATACATAAATTCTTTCAAGATATAAAAAAGGACAGACTTTTAAAATATAAGTCTCCTTTTGTTTACAAAGTTCTATAAAAATACATTAAATATGCACAAACATTTGTTGTTTGACTACATATTCCAGTTCACCAGAAACCAAAAAACAGCAATTCATAAAGATAGGTGAACCACATTAATCTTGCAGCAATATAATGTCGACATCATCGTGAACACCTTGCAAAAGTAGCTCTCCTGGGTACATCACAATCTTCCTTCGTTTTGCAGCTTTGAGAGTTCCTACCAATGCTTCAAAGAGGTTGGCACATTTGTCATCTCGGAAGAGGACCCCAAATTTCACACTCAGTTTTCCATCAGCATCTAATTTGAAAAAATATAATGTTAGCAAATGCAAAGTCTGTTTCTTGCCATCATGTATGGCAAATTTATAAAATCTTGAATAAACGTCTATCTGTGGGCCTACCAAGATTATAATTTCACCCTTCACGGGCATAAATTCAATATTTCCTCTTCCCTAAAAGATCCAAAAAGTGATAGAATAAATATAATGTGTCATATATCTCTTAGCTCTAATATTACATAGACAAAAACTAACATAGAACAAAAAAAATTTATAAAAAGTGAAATGTGCTACAGTGCTAATATTGTAGATGAACGTCTCTCTCTCCCAATTTCAATATTTTTTTTTTCTTTTGAGACAGAGCCTCAAGCTCTCACCCTGGGTAAAAAGTGCCGTGGCATCACGGCTCATAGCAACCTCCACCTCCTGGGGGTAAGCAATTCTCTTGCCTCAGCCTCCCAAGTAGCTGGGACTACAGGTGCCCACCACAATGCCTGGCTATTTTTTGGTTGTAGTTGTCATTGTTGTTTGGCAGGTCCAGGCTGGATTCAAACCTGTCAGTTCTGGTGTATATGGCTGGCGCCTTAGTTGCTTGAGCTACAGGTGCCGAACCCCAATTTCAAATTTTTAACTGTATGTTATTTGTCAATTCAATAAAGACAACAAATAAAAAAGAAATCCAGGATCAAAAGTAGTATTCCTTGAAGTGTGAACACACTCAGAATCCCCAGGGTGGGAGTGAGTGCCTTAAAAATGCATATTCCAGCCAGGTGCAGTGGCTCACAGCTATAATCCCAGCACTTTGAGAGGCCAAACCAGGAAGATCCCTTGAGGCCAGAAGTTTGAGAATAGGCTGGGCAACATAGCAAGATTCCATCTCTACAAAACATTTTTTTTTTAATTAGCCAGGCATAATGGTGTGTGCTTGTAGTCCTAGATACTTGAGAGGCTGAGACAGGAGGATTGCTGGAGCCTTGCAGTTTGAGGCTGCAGTGAGCTGTGTTTGTGTCACTGTACTCCAGCCTGGGTGACAAAGTGACACATTATCTAAGAAAAAAAAAGTGTATTCCTCAGCCATTCATCATGACCACTGAATGAATTCCTTGTGGCAGGCCCAGAAATCTTATCTAACAGGAGGCCACAATTATCTTATTTGGAGGCCAGTTTTCATAGACACTGAAAATGAAGATAGGCTGGGTGCGGTGGCTCACACCTGTAATCCTAGCACTCTGGGAGGACTGCTGAGGTAGGTGGATTACTTTAGCTCAGGAGTTGGAGACCAGTCTGAGCAAGAGTGAGACCCCTAGCTGGGTATGGTAGTGCATGCCAGTTGTCAGGAGACTGGGGCAAGAGGATGGTTTGAGCCCCAGAGTCTGAGGTTGGTATGAGCTATGATGATGACATGGCACTCTACCCAGGATGACAGAGTGAGACTCTTTCTTAAAAACAAAATTTTGTTTTGTTTTGTTTTCTTGAGACAGGATCTCATTTTGTCACCTTGGGTAGAGTGCCGTAGTGTCATAGCTCACAGCAACCTCAAACTCTTGGGCTCAAGAGACCCTCTTATCTCAGCCTCCCAAGTAGCTGGGACTACAGCTTCCCAACCCAATGCCTGGCATTTTCTAGAGATGGAGTCTCACTCTTGCTCAAGCTGGTCTTGAACCTGTGAGCTCACTCAAGCAATCCATCTGCCTTGGCCTCCCAGAGTGTTGAGATTACAGGCATGAGCCACCATGTCTACCTAAAAAATTTGTTTTATTTTTTCTTTTTTGAGACAAGACTCTCGTTTTGTTACCCTCAGTAGAGTGCTATGGTGTCGTAGCTCACAGCAACCTCAAACTCTTGGGCTCAAGTGATTCTCTTGCTTCAACCTCCCAAGTAGCTGGGACTACAAGTGCCCTCCACAATGCCCGACTATTTTTAGAGATGAGGTCTCACTCTACCTCAGGCTGGTCTTGAACCTGTGAGCTCAGGCAATCCACCCATCTCAGCCTCAAAAATTTTTTTCATTAAAAAAAATAAAGGGGATGGTGCTCATAACTCAGTGGGTAGGGTGCTGGCCGTATACACCGAGGCTGGAGTGTTCGAACCTGGCCCAGGGCCAGCTAAAACAACAATGACAACTGTGACAAAAAATAGCCGGGCATTATGGCAGGCGCCTGTAGTCCCAGCTAGTTGGGAGGCTGAGGCAAGAGAATCGCCTAAGCCCAAGAGTTGGAGGTTGCTGTGAGCTGTGACACAGCACTCTACCCAGGGCAACAGCTTGAGACTCTGTCTCAAAAATAAAATAAAATAATAAAGGGGATGATGACATGGCGCTTTCTAAAACCCTAACAGTCTTCAGTGAAAATCTCGGCAACCAACTGGTTGTTTGGCCTTGGGCAACTTGTTTAAAGTTCCCTGCACCTTGGTTTCCTCCTCCCTCGCCAGGCCATTGGAAGACAGGATTTTAAAGCACACAGCACAGTGCCCAGCACACACTGTGGCTGGGGAAACAGTGACTAGTGTGAGAAATTCACTCACCTGAAGTAAACTGTCTAAGATGCCACTGATTACAGACATCAGTGGAGTGGATAGGTATAAGGAAGTATAGCTTGAAGGATTTGCCTGACATCTCTGAGTTTCAGTTACCTCATCCATCAAATAATGGTAAAAATATCCCTCACAAGAGCACTGCAAGAATTAACAGATATGGCTGGGCATGGTGGCTCACACCTGTAATCCTAGCACTCTGGGAGGCTGAGGCAGGTGGACTGCTTCAGCTCAGGAGTTCAAGACCAGCCTGAGCAAGAGCGAGACCGCACCTCTACTAAAAATGGAAAAACTAGCTGAGTGTTGTGGCAGGAGCCTGTAGTCCCAGCTACTCAGGAGGATGAGGCAGGAGGATCACTTGATGCCAAGAGTTTGGGATTACTGTGAGCTACGATGATGACACAGCACTCTACCAGAGACTACTGAATGAGACTCTGTCTCAGACAAAAAAAAAAAAAAGAATTAACAGATAAAACGGATGTAAAGTCCTTTATGGAGTACCCAGCATGGATTAATTCTCAAGTTAGTTTAAATTTTTGAAAAGCACCAGAGACAGAAACCTGGGTAAAAATCCTGGCAATCGCCCAACCCCACTTCTCGGCCTGACAAGTGTCCAGGCTTCCACCTGACAAGTGTCCAGGCTTCCACTGTCTCTATGTCCTCTGCAGCTCCAGCCTCTCCTGTCCAACGACAATTCCTTGATTCAGGCTCTAATTCTTTCTCTGCCAGAAAACCGCAAGCCAGGAACAGATAACTCCTTACCGGCCTCCTTTTCTCCATTTTTGCCCCCCACTACATCCTCTACATAGGTGTGGAATAAAAAATGTGGAGGAAACTTTATTAGATGCAAACCTCTTAGATATTCTTCTGCTATAATCTTTCAATGGGTCCCTATCAGCCTCAAATTAAAGTGAAGTTCATGGCCTCTCAGATAAGGTTCTCCATCCTCTGGCCTCACGTTTGTTACTTGCCTGGTCTTCTGCCATTGCTCCATGCACCTTTTGATCCAGTCATCATGAGTTACTGTGCCCAAGTGACAGGCGAGATCCTGCTTTTGTCATTTTGCCCCTGTTGAGCTATCTGCCCAGCATCCCAGACCTTTTCCCCTTCTTAGATTCTTTTCCTTCAAGAATGGACTCAATGTCACTTTCCCTGAGAAATTCCCCATGTTTCCCTAAGTAGAATTAACAGCTATTAATGCTTCTTCTAACACTATGTATCTATCACAGCACTATCAATTACAGTAATAATAGCTATCATCATTTATTGAGTACTTCCTATGTTCCTAGAATTGTTCAATGTATTTCATAGTCATTAAAATTCACTCAATCCTCATTTCACGGAAGATAAGATACAATTGATTACAATAAACACCATTATTTTATATTACAATTAAACTGCCAATTTAAGTGTAGCATACTATGTACTATAAGATGTGTCTTTATTTAAGAGACGCTTTGTTTTTGAGAGAGAGTCTCACTCTTGTCACCCCAGCTGGAGTCCAGTGGTGGCATCATAGCTCACTGTAACCTTAAACTCCTTGGCTGGGATTACAGGGGTGAGCCACCGTACCCAGCCAGTATTTTCATTCTTATCTTTTTTGTTTGTTTGAGACATAGTTTCACTCTATTGCCCTGGATAGAGTGCCATTGAATCACAGCTCACAGCACTCTTGGGCTGAAGCGATCCTCTTGCTCAGCCTCCTGAGTAACTGGGACTATAGGCATGGGCCACCACTCCCAGCTAGTATTTTCTACTTTTAGTAGAGACAGGATCTCACTCTTCCTCAGACTAGTCTTGAACTCCACCCACCTTGGCTTCCCAGAGTATTAGGATTATAGGCGTGATTATAAGCCTGAGCCACCACACCTGGCCTTATGATAATTATCTTAACTTTTCTAATGTGTAAAACTGCTAATTTTGAAGTGAAATTTCAGTTTGCCCTAGTAGAATAATGACATTCTTCTAGTGGTGTAAATGTTAGAATTTTTAAAAACCAATTGAATCTGACTAACAAACAGTAGGCTGACATGCAAAAAGAAAATCCTACAAAATTTTGAAACCACACCTTTCAATTCATTTCATTTTTTAGATAGAGTCTCATTCTGTTGCCCTGGGTAGAGTACTGTGGCATCATAGCTCACAACAACCTCAAACTCTTGAGCCTCTTGCCTCAGCCTCCCGAGTAGCTGGGACTACAGGTGCAACACCTGGCTAGTTTTCTTCTGTTCTTAGTGGAGATAGGGTCTCCCTCTTGCTCAGGTGGGTCTTGACCTCAACCAATCCACCCGCCTCAGTCTCCCAGAGTGCTAGGATTAGAGGCATGAGCCACTGCAATTGGCCTCGGAACTACTCCCTTAACATCTTTAATAATGCAAACAATAGGGCGGCGCCTGTGGCTCAAAGGGATAGGGCCCCAGCCCCATATGCTGGAGGTGGCAGGTTCAAACCCAGTCCCAGCCAAAAACTGCAAAAATAATAATAATAATAATCCAAACAATAATATACATACATATAAACTCTAAAACTAATATTCAGAAATTATTTTAGAACCAATATAGTTCAAGGAATAGTCATGATTGAGTAGTATATTAATTACTGTGTTTGTATTCTTTTTTTTTTTTTTTTTGTAGAGACAGTCTCACTTTATTGCCCTCGGTAGAGTGCCACGGCATCACAGCTCACAGCAACCTCCAACTCCTGGGCCCAGGCGATTCTTCTTGCCTCAGCCTCCCGAGTAGCTGGGACTACAGGCACCCACCGCAACGCCTGGCTATTTTTTTGTTGCAGTTTGGCCGGGGTTTGAACCCACCACCCTTGGTATATGGGGTCAGCGCCCTACCCACTGAGCCACAGGCACCACCCTGTGTTTGTATTCTTTACATTTTCTGAGCATTGAAAACTTTGGAGGAAGAAGAAATTAAAAACTACTATATGTATCCAGATATTGCTATCACATATAGTAAAATGAGCAATTGTAAGTGATGGCAATTTATACAGCAAAATCAAAATTTGCAATTTGTAAGTGGAAATGCTAATTTGTCATTTGAAATCTTATTTATGTGCTATGTATACACCAAGTCTCATTCCACCATCAAAGTATTCACTTAAGAATTTTATTGATATTTCTAATTCCTGCTGCCTCAACAGAGCAAGGTCTTCTTCAAATTTGAAATGAATTTTTAAAAATCGAATTAATAAAAGTAATATCTCAAAAAAAAAAAAAAAGTAGCATGACCTTTCTAAGCTCAGACAAACTGAGATTATGGGAGGAGAAACACAAGAAGCATCACTATAGAAAATAAAATTCACCAAACTTTCATAAAGTGGGTATGGTGAAGTGGGGCAAGGGGGAATAGTTAGGAAAGCTGGTTCATTGGTTTGATTATGAAACTAAATAAATTACATTGTCCAATGTTTGCTCAGCGTTCTCTGCAAACATTACATTCATTCCCATTCCAAATTCAGCTCATGCATTTCTTCCTGAACTGAAGAAGAAACCTACCCTACCTAACTGACCCACCTGAGATTCAGGACTAATTAAGTGCCCCTAACTACTTCAGCTTTCAATAATCTATTTTGCTGGAACCATGCTGACTGTCAGCACATCCAAATTCTGACCATTTTTTCTGATAACTGCCTCATGAATATTTATCTATTTTCATCAGTTCAGTAATAAGAGCCTTGAGGAAAGGGAAGACATGCGGTGGCTCACGCCTGTAATCCTAGCACTCTGGGAGGCTGAGGCTGATGGATTGCTTGAGCTCAAGAGTTTGAGATCAGCGTGGGCCAAAGCAAGACATGTCTCTAAAAATAGCCAGGCGTTGTGACAGGCACCTGTAGTATCAGCTACTTGGGAGGCTGAGGCAAGAAAATTGCTTGAGCCCAGGAGTCTGAGGTTGCTGTGAGCTGTGACGCCATAGCACTCTAGCCAGGGGGACAAAGTGAGACTCTATTGCAAAAAAGAAAGAAGGAAGACACCTTATGCTACCCATACTCACATGGTGATTGGAATATACTATACAGAGGCTCAACAAACATTAACTAACTCTACACTGAAACTCACTTTCAACTTTCATATACCTCATTTATCTTTCCTTGGCACATTTCAGTCACGATGACTCGGGTGTGTTGTAGAAATAAAGTGATTAGAGCAGACCAAAAAGAGAAAGTGTAGGGAGAATAATGGCCTCCAAAGACATCCACATCCTCATCCCCAGGACCTGTGAAGAGGATACCTTCCATGGCAAAGAGGATTTTTCAGGTGTGATTCCACCAAGGTCCCTGAAATGGGGGAGATTATCCTAGATTATCTGGGTGAGCCCAGTGTAAATCACAAGGGTCCTTAAGTATGGAAGAGAGAGGCAGAAGAGGAGGCCAGAGTGAGAACTCAACCAGCTATTGCTGGCTTTGAAAATAAAAGGGCTGTGAGCCAAGAATTGTGGGTAGCCTGGAAAGTGGCCAAAGCAAGGAAACTGATTCTCCCCTCCAGCTTCCAGAGAGGAAGGTACCCCACCATCACCTTAGTCTTTGTCCAGTAAGACCCTGACTCCAGACCTACAGAACTTAAGATATTAAATGTGTTGTTTTATTTCACTAAGTTTGTGGTAATCTGTTACAGTGAGAACAGAAAATTACTGGAGGGGGTGCTTTATATAAATGGTTTACTGGAATTTTCAAAATGTGTCCAATTATTTCAAAGGATCTGTGATTCATAAGCAGACAGGGCTTTAGAAAAGAACAATCAAGCTGTAATAATAAAATAACTCTTATTAGATACTTTCTATAGCTGTTTTTTATTTATATGACGTAATTTTAAAACTTCAAGTTCTAGGCCAGGCATGGGGTGGTTCACACCTGTCATCCTAGCACTCTGAGAGGCTGACGTGGATGGAATGCTTAAGCTCAGGAGTTCGAGACCAGCCTGAGCAACAGCGAGACCCTGTCCCTACTAAAAACAGAAAAATTAGCTGGACCTGGTGGCAGGTGTCTGTGGTCCCAGCTACTTGGGAGGCTGAGGCAAGAGGATCTCTTGAGCCCAAGAGACTGAGGCTGCTGTGATGACGCAACGGCACTCTACTCAGGACAACAGTGTGAGACTCTGTCTCAAAAAACAAAAGTAAAAAAAAAAGAAAGCTCAGAGTTCTATTATCCTAGTTGTTGCTGAATATGTCTATTGTTCTTAACATTTTCAAAATGCTCCCCAAATTCTTGTATATCTTATCTTAGATGTACCAAATACTTCAAACTACAAGTATAATAGTAACTTTCATTACAATTTAGCAAAAATACACTAGAACTACCAATTTTACATGTCACTATCTTCACCGAAGCTGCCTAGTTGTTGCTGAAAAAAAAAAAAGATGATTTTAAAAAAAACTACCTAAGAGATGGTTTATTTTAGTTGTAGATACTAAAATACCTGATTCTACAACACCCAAGATTTTGCAGAAAATGAAGACAATCTAGTATTATTTCGATCTAAGTCCCTAATCATTTGGGAGTTTGTGAAACAGTGTAAGGGAGGGAAGAGTAAAACAGAAAACATGAATTTTAATAGTTTGACAAATAAAAATTGGGACATGATGCAATTACCAGACTTCAATGCAGCCAGATGAAAGAAGCTTGGTGGTTCACACCTATAATCCTAGCATTCTAGAACACCAATGCGGTCAATCCCTTGAGCTCAGGAGTTCAAGACTAGCCTGAGCAAGAGCAAGACCCGGTCTCCACTAAAAATAGAGAAAGAAAACTAGCAAATTTAGCGGCAGGAACCTGTAGTCACAGCTACTCAGGAGGCTGAGGCAAGAGGATCTCTTGAGCCCAGGAGTCTGGGTTTATGGTGAGCTGCAATGATGTCACTGCACTCTACCCAAGGCAACACACTGAGACTCTATCTCAAAAAAAAAAAAAAGCTTGGCAATTTTCCCATTTGAAGAATAATGAAATATCTCAACCACTCTCTATATTAGAGTCGTAATACCCACAAAGCTCTAGGAGTTTCTCCATATACCACTTCTGGCTAAGCAGCTATGGGCAGAGCTGCCATAAACGTGTGCTGAAGTCCTGGGGGGGCCCTTCCAGGCTCCCCCAGACTGCCAGTCCTGCCTGCTCTGAGGCAAACGCAGGAGAAATATTCTATCTGTGTTCTGTGTTAGAATACTTACTTTTTGAACCCAAACGATGAATTTCCTCCACTAAGAGGTTAACCTCATGATCCACATTCATTGCTGCCTGGGAGAAGAAAAGTAAATCTAAATTACCACCATTTCTACATTCCATTAAGCCCATTCAAATCCAAGTGTCCTTTCTTTTTTTTTTTTTTTTTTTCTTTTTGAGACAGAGTCTCACTATGTTGCCCTCAGTAAAGTGCCATAGCATCACAGCTCACAGCAACCTCAAACTCTTGGACTTAAGCGATTCTCTTGCCTCCCTCTCCCAAGTAGCTGAGACTACAGGCGCCCACTACAATGCCTGGTTATTTTTTTGTTGTAGTTGTCATTGTTGTTTGGTGGACCCGGGCTGGGTTCGAACCCACTAGCCTTGGTGTATGAGCCCTGTGCCCTAGCCAATGAGCTACAGGCACCAAGCCAAGCACCCTTTCTTTTTTTCATGCAACATTTGTCACTATTAATTTCCCATGTGCCTCCTCCAAAAAAATACTTGCATAATACATATGGCACTGAGTACCCCTATTTACCCAGGTAAGCAAGTGGGAAAGGGTGTAAAAAAAATAAAAGCAGGTAAGCAAAGGAGAAAGAGAGTAGCCGCTCGAGGCAGGCCCTAAGCAGGTAGCTGGGGATACCAAGAGAAACTGACACACTGCCTGCCCTTCTGGAGCCTGCAGTCCAGGTCCATCCATAGAAAGGCAATGTTAATACCCTCAGGTCAGTGCAGTCATAACTTCTGGGTCACATGCATGGGCACTATGTCCTTCTCTGACTGCAATGGAGAGGTTGTGAGGAAGACCATTTATCTGACGACGAGGAGGAGTCCAGGATATAACAGGAGCCGACCCTCTCCTTGGTTCACTAAGTCCTCCATGGACTGGGGCTGAGTTCTGCCCTTGGTCCAGCCTCTCCCCTCTCCCTTGATCTTTAAATTGCAGCTACAAGGGGCTTCTTTTTATATCTCACGTGCCCTTCCAGCTCATATCTGGGCTTTGCAAATACTTCAATCCAGACGATCACTATTCCTCTTTCCTGGGCTAACTCCCACACACCCAGTCCCAGCTTGGATATAATTTCCTCCCAGAAGCCCCCCTAAACCCCTGGAATAGGAGACCTCCCCCACGGTGTGTCCCCACAGCACTGTGTGCCCCTCTCCATTTCACTCCATTGGAATTACTGGTTTCCCGGCATTCACCACTAGCAGGTAAGCTCCTCTCCGCAGTCTGACAAATGCTCACTTCTGTTTTAGGACTGGCACTAAGGGGAGGAGGTAAAGAAATACTGATTTCATGAGACAGTATGACTGTACCTGCAGACGAGTCAGAAACTATGAACAACTGGATAGAATATGCATCAATGCAATCTGTTTTCAAATCATACATCTCTCAAATAAAATAAGGGCCCCAAAAGTAGAGTTGTATATATGATTTCCTTTAGGGTGATGAATTGGAAGAAACAACTTTATCCAGATGGATTGTAACGAATTCCTGGTAGCTTTTAAAAGCAAGAGTGACATCTAATGACTATATACCACCTGTTTAAAGGAAACTGATTGGGACACCAGATTTTCTATCAGCTAATAATTAAAAGTGCCACTACCATCTGCTATGTTTTTGTCTGTGTGTATAATATAATTTAAGGATCTTGGATTGCAATAAAATGCAAAATCTTTGATAAATGTATCTTCATAAAACTTATTACCAAAAATTAAGTTTCCAAATATTAGGGACTTTGTACTGATGAAATCATATCTACAACATTGTATGTAATTCAAGACAGTTCAAGATAACTGTTAAAAAGCTAAAATATACCCTGAGTATACAGCCACTATGCTGAAGTCCTAAACACCATGCCATGAGAATAAGAGTAGGAAAAAACCTAATAATGTCAGTGTGGTAGACAGCTGTTATTTTGCCTGCCCAGAACCTATTCCCCATTCTGGCAGCAGCCATCTAGTTTTTGTTTGGAGACAGCCTCCCCCTTCTTATTATAACCCCATGTAGCTTCACCTTAGGCTCCAGAAGAGGTTCAGGGACAGAATGATTGGTTTGTGGCATAATGTAGGCGATGCCATCCAGAACAATAAGGTTTAGTCCTGAGACTTTGCTGGAACTATTAGTAAAATGACAGTCTCCTTCCACTAGGTTCTAAGATGTAGTTTACAGCCCCTGATCTCAATGGCCACCATGTGGAAAGAGTTTGCCAGGACTAAGGCTAACACAAAGAAAGTCAGCCATGTAACAATGACTGAGCCCATACATGAAAGCCCTGGACTTTCCAGTACTGCTTCCGTTTTTGCTTGTGCTGGTTTGATTGAATTTCTATCACTTGTACTTTAAAGGATCATGACCTATAAAAACAGCATAGAGAAGTTCTGCCAATATTTTTCAAAAACTAAAGCAATTTTAATGTCCTTATGATACTCTTTTTCTCTGTTGCTCTATTTTGCTGGATGGATAGATGTAATAGAAAGGCAGATTTGGGAGCCAAAAAATAAATCCTCTAGCAATCAGTCTGCCTAACAATGAACGAAGTGTTCCTGGAGGCATTAATACAGAAATAGCAAGATCTGTGAGGGATGCAAGGAAATTCTTACTGGAGAGAAAGGAACATAAAATGTCCAAGGAGATGAAGGATCTCACCAATTCTCAGATTTTCTGATTTTCCCCACCCTGAAAATAGATCAAATTCACACCCTCTTTCACTCCTTCCACCCACCACCAGCAACACACTTCAGAAGGAGCTTTCCTTCAGTAATGGGGATCAAGGAGGAAATCCTTCTACTATGTATAGAGGCAGGCTGTGTTATATTAAGCAGACATCATGTTCAACCTATTTTAAGAAAGGGAAGGCAACCAGCATTTCTTTATAATTAGTTACACATCATCTTCCTTCTCTATGTTAATTTATGTAATTCTAAGAACCTTGCAAAGTATTTATTACTTATCTCCATTTTATGGATAGTGAAACAGGCTCAGAGGGGTTAACTCGCCACAATTAAAAGCTATTTCTACCACATCATTCTGGCTGTTTTCTTCTTCTTTTGCTTTTATGTAAATTCACTAAATATAATGATGAGTTGTATTTGTATGAAATACTGCATGCTGAGTACCTACTGAGGCAGAACACTTACAAGGCAAGAAAGGCTCCCTGCCTGGTCTACTATAAATAGGAAAATAATAGGTTTAGAAACAGTCGCGAGCATACATAATCTGGCATGTTTTATTTATTTCTTATTTAAGGGGGACAGGGACAACAGAGAGAAATACCCATTATGGCACAATCCTTAGAAGGGCCGTGACATTTCCTAACAAGGACAGAAGGCTGAGACTGCAACGAGCAAGAAGATCCAGAACAATGAGAGGCCACAGCTGAGCTCGAGCACAAGAAAGGAAGAGGGACTCCAGGGAAGCCAGAGGGACGCCGGTCGGGCACTCGAGCTGTCGCAAAATCGAATTCGGCTTTGTGCATGGAAATCACTAAGTAAGTATCTTGGAAGACTTGGGCATATGCTGAACCGGCCCTCCATCAATACACCTTTAAGAACATACTTAAGGACTCTCTTAAGAGTATTTTTTTTAAGTTTGGAGGCAATACATTTAGATATCTAATGTCCAAAGAAACAAAACCTACTGGAGCGGGGACCCTGGGGACAAGGAGCCAATTTTACACACTAGGGCTGGGCCCTTTTCTACAGCCCTCCTTCGCAATCACTAACAAGCAGCCGGCGCCGGGCGCGGGATGACTGGGTTCCTTCCTCCCACCTCGCTGGCGTGCGCACTCCATATTTGGACATCCCTGCTCCAAGTCTGGGACTCTGCCAGGTGGGGGTCCTCAAGCTTTGTATCCTGCAGGGCATCACACGGTCATCACCCGCGCGGGTGCAGGGCAGGGGGACACCGAGCCGACCCCCCAGTTTAGGGGCGGCGCAGCCGGCTCCCTACCAGGGCCAGGTCCCGGAAGTCTTTGTTTCCGCAACTCATCGGCCAGCGCCGCCCTCCCACCTCTCCCAGGGTCCCGGAGTCCCGGGACTACCACAGACCCTGCCTGGCCAGGGTCCCCTCATGACCCACTAGTCCCGGACCTGGAGCGCAAAGAGCCGCACCCACCGGCGCTGCAGAGTCCACTGCCCTAACGCCACCAAATTCCTCGAGACGCCTCTCCCCTGGACCCCAGCCCTCCCCACCCGGCTCTGCAGGAATGGTTCTCGAACCACCGCCAAGTGCAAAGCGGACACGTCGCACCGCGGTATAAATCATGCCATCTCTCCTCGCCACCCAGTCCGCCCCTGACCGGCAAAACGTCACGTGAGCCGAGTGCGGAAGTCCGCGGGAGAGGTGGGGGCGCGGGAGGCGCGCCCACCGGGGTCCCCTCCCGCACTGCGCCCTCCGTGCGCCTCGGCGCCTCCTCCCTGACCCTCACCCACAGCCCACGCTCGCCGGCCGCCTGGCCTCCCCGGACAGCCCGTCCATCCTTTATACCTAGCCGCCCCTTTCCGGGGCTCGCTCACCTCTCCGCCTCGTTGCTTTCCCTGTGAACTGGCACCGCGTCGGTCGGGACCGATTACCTTCTCCCGTGCGCTGGGGAGGAAGAGGCTGAGGAAGGAAGTGACTGAAGCAAAGAGAAAGGCAGCCCTGGAGGAGGAGGAGCTGGGTGGGGGTAAAGTAAGAGTTTATGCGCTCGGCAAAGGGGCCGCCCACACTCCGGGGAAAAGCCTATGAGAGGAAACTCGGGGAAGGAGACGCCGCAGCAGGGGTCAAACTCCAGACAGGTGCGCGGCGGCCGGGGCGCTCGGAAACCCTCGCAGAGCTTCGGCTACCCGCACCTTTCCACCGCTCTCCAAACGACCCCCAGCCCCCTGCATTTGATCCTGGGCGTTCATTTCCTGCCAGGATTTCATAAGAAACAAAGAGCCCCCAACGTGCTGAAAGCTGAGTTCTCCTAGAAATAACTTGACATTTATTGGTTCTGTATGCCTGGAGCTGGAGCCTCAATGACTTGAGAATAGTCTGATTCGCAAAACAAAATGCGCTCTTGAACACCAATTTGTTCTACTGCAAAGAAATTTTACGTGGACGAAAGTAGTTTGTTTTAAACAGGTCATTTGGTTATCCTCGGTAGAGTGCCGTGATGTCACAGCTCAACAGCAACCTCAAACTCTTGGGCTTAAGTGATCCTCTTGCCTCAGCCTCCCAAGTAGCTGGGACCAAAGGAGTCCGCCACAACGCGGGTCTATTTTTAGAGGTCAGGTCTAGCTCTGGCTCAGACTCTCCAACTCCTGAGCTCCAGCCCTCCGCCCGCCTGGGCCTGGCAGAGTGCCGGGATTACAGGCCTGACCTACCACACCTGACCACAAAAGCAGTTCTGGTCAGCATTGATCTCTTTCCTTCTGCTTTCATTATTTCCTGCGTTTAACTTCACAATTCTATTCATTCATACTCCCTTTATTGTAAGTCACTTTCTCACACACACACTGTCACTTGTGTGAGAGGGAGGGAAGGGGGGTGCTTGCTGTACCTTTGGAAAGAAAATCTGAGGCTCTGTTGAGAGAAGTCACCAAAACTCTTTCTAGAGCGAGGGCTGCACAAATAACTACACAAATCTTCACCTGTTCCCTCCACATCCCCATCCCCATTGATTGAATTAAGGATGAGCACGTGATCTAAATGCACATAGTCATGAACTGGCCATCATCCTGTGAGGTGACCTGGAACAAACACTTCTCACCAAACAGGGCCTCTGATAATTAGTGTGCCAACCAGACTCTCCCCTGGAAATTGAAAGTGGAGGACGCACAGAATGGAGAGTCTTCTGACAGAAAGATTGAAGCTGAGAGGGAATGAGGCCAGTGTGGACTTCAGGTAAGCGAAACATTTGCATAAGCAGAAACCATGAGGATAGAGTGGAAGGTGGACGCACAAGTGCTAGAAGTAGAGTCTAAGGCAAGCTGACACACTGATGGAAAGAGGGCAAAAAAACCTGCTTCCCTCCCACATTGTCTAGCAGTTAAGAAAAAAAAAAAAGGAAAAACCTGCTTCCCCAGGGGACATGAGTATCCAGGTGCCTGGCACTGCCCTGGATCCATCCACTTCCCGAACTGTGCTCTAGTTATCCTTTTATAGTAAACACCTATCACTGGGGTGTGACTCTGAATGAGTCTCTGTTCTGTCATCTTCAACAAAGGTCTGATTCTTCTAAATGTCTCATGTCAGATGAAGTTTAAGATGACTCCAAGATCCTTTGAGGCCTATTTTTTTTTTCCCTCACTAAAAGAAAGCCGAGGCATTATACTTTATATCTTTCCAAGTCTGCATAAGGCAACGATTATAATTCCAAAGCAATATCATATTTAGCAATTCCCCAAGCAGGGTTTAGCTATTTGGGCTTAAGACAGTGACCAATCACAATTCATCAGTCAGATCATATTCAATGACAGGGAATAATGAATCTGTGGTCTGACACTTCTGCTATGGCTAACAATTAATGTTTCCTGGTAGTCTGATAATCAGAAAAAAATAGATTAATTTACTTATACACATGAACATACTTGTTGATAGAAAAATTAATTCACTCTCAAAAATACTTGATTTATATTAAATACATGTGCTACAGTAAGGATAACATAAACTTCATGTTAATCTATAAGGAACTACAATTCAAGAAAGTTGTTTTAGCTAAATCCTAGCACTCTGGGAGGCTGAGGTTGGAGGATACTTGAGCTCAGGAGTTTGAGACCAGCCTGAGCAAGAGTAAGTCACTGGCTCTACTAAAAATAGAAAAATCTGCCTGGCATTTTGGTGGGGGACAAAGCTAGCTACTTGGGAGGCTGAGGCAGGAGGATCACTTGAACCCAGGAGTTTGAGGTTGTCATGAGCTAGGCTGGCACCATGGCAGTCTAGCCTGGGCAATAGAGTGAAACTCTGTCTCAAAAAGAATAGCAATGATAATAATAATAATAAATGCACAGGCAGGGTGGTGCCTGTGGGTCAGTGAGTATGGCTCTGGCCCCACATACTGGAGGTGGCAGGTTCAAACCTGGCCCCAGCCAAAAACTGCAAAAAATAAAATAAAATAAAATAGATAAATAAATAAATGCATAGGCAGTGAAAGCAAAAGTAGACAAAGGGGTTTACATCGAACTAAAAAGCTTCTGCATAGTAAACAATCAACAGAGTGAAAAAACAACTTGTGAAATGACAGAAAATATTTGCAAAACCATACATCTGATCAGGGGTTAATATCCAACGTTTGTAAGGAACTCAAACACTCAATTGCAAAAAGAAATTATTATTATTATAGTTCAATTTTATAATGGGCAAAAGACCTGAATTGACTTTTCTCAAAAGATGACATATGAATGGGCAACAGGTATGTGAAAAAATGCTCAACATCATTAATCATCAGAGAAATGCAAACTAAAGTGACAATGAGCTATCACATCACATTTGTTAGAAAGATAATTATCAAAAAGGCAAAAGGTGACAAGAGTTGGTGAGGTTATGGAGAAAGGGGAACCCTTGCATACTGTCAGTGGCAATGTACTGGTACAGCCATTGTGAAAAACAGTATGGAATTTCCTCAAAAAATTAAAAATAGAGCTATCATGTGATCCAGCAATCCCAATTCTGAGTATATATCCCAAGGAACTGAAATAAGTATCTTGAAGAGATACCTGCACTCCCATAGTCATTCTGGCATTATTCACATTAGTCAAGATACAGAATTAATGTAGTTGTTCTTCAATAGATAAAGCAAATGCACAGTGTGTGTGTATGCATGTATATATGTGTATATTACACACAAATGAAATGCCATTCAGCCTAAAAAAAAAAAAAAAGGAAATCCCGTCATTTGCAACAACATGGATGAAGTGAGAGGACATCATTCTGAGGGAAGTAAGATAGGCGTAGAAAGACAAATACTACGTGTTCTCACTCATTTACGGAAGCTAAAATTAAAAACAGTTGGTCTCTCCTCTGACCCACAACCAAGCACCTGTGCACTTAGCACCCACCACCCACAGATGTGCCCCTGGCCACCTACCTGAAAATATTTGCAGCCAGGAGATGTGGGGGAGGGGGAGGTGCGAAGCAGTACACAAGTACGTCCAGCCAAACCTGAGGATACCTGAAATCACAGCTCACAGCAACCTCAAACTCTTGGGCTTAAGTGATTCTCTTGCCTCAGCCTCCCAAGTAGCTGGGACTACAGGCGCCTGCCACAACTCCCGGCTATATATTTTTTTGTTGCAGTTGTCACTGTTGTTTTAGCTGACCCAGGCTGAGTTCAAACCCACCAGCCTCAGTGCATGTGGCCAGTGCCATAACCACTGTGGTAAAGGCACTGAACTGGAGTCTAGAATTTTTTTTTTTCTTTTTGCAGTTTTTGGCTGGGGCTGGGTTTACCTTCAGCATATGGGGCCAGCACCCTACTCCATTGAGCCACAGGTACCACCCTGGAGTCTAGAATTTTTAAGAGAGAGTCTAATTGACTAGTTTGGATTGGTTACTCCCCATCAAATCTACCATGTCTACTACCACGGCTGCTCCTTCCAAAAGAGGTATATAATAAGACTGATTTTCTGTGAGGGAGGTATGGGAGAGGTATTACCCCAAAATATGGTGACCTCAGATAAAAGCAAGTGTATAGATCTGCTTTGTCCAATCTTATTACTAGATCCACATGGATGTTTTCACGGTTAATGGGGATGATATAATGTAATATTAAAACTTTAGATGCTCTCCCCAACAATAAAAAAAAAAAAAAACCACTTCAGATGCTCAGTCATGGTAGCCAGATTTCAAGTGCTAAATTGCCATGAGTGATTAATGCCTACTATGTTAAATATCAGATCTTTTTTGTTATCTTGGAAAGTTCTATTGGATGGAGTTGTTATAGATGGCAAAAAAAAAAAAAAAATCTGGAAAATTACTAAGAACCCTGATAAGATGATAGCTGGCATTTATTTTTCTAATTCTTCCCTCACTTTCAACCCACCAACCAACAAATTTACAAATCACTTCTGTTCTAAGCCACCTAATCTTCTGATAAGAAACAAATTATTACCTCCATATAATTAATCAAAAAGGTAAAATTTGGGACTGTCCCAGTCAATTTAGGACAACTGGTTACCTTACCCATATTTTGCCCTTCTCTTTTGTAGATTTGTTTCATTGGTATACAATTCTTCCACTTTCTTTCCCCTTAGTCTTTGTTGTAGCTCCAGTAAGAGGATACATTATTCTTTATGATCCTAGGCCAAATGTTCAGTGCTACCAGTGAAAAGTAAATTCCCAGATCATTAAACTCAGTCTTGATGGGTTAAGTGCTATATACAAAGGTCAACCAGATGGACAGGGCACCAGGAAATACAATTTCTAATCCAAATGTCCAGCATGCTGTCCAGGGGGCTTAGACAACATCTCTAGAGTAGAAGGGGTTAAGGCTACAAAGCTTGACAGTGGTAGTTCATCTGGCTATATATTAGGATCCCCTGGTAAGCTTAAAAAGCAGTACCTAGGACCCACCCAAACCAATTAAGCCAGAATCTTTGGGGCACCCATATTTTAAGTTCCCTGGGAAATTCTAATGTGTAAGAACGTAATAAGAACCACTGGTCTAGACAAGCCTATGAAACCAACTGCCAGCAAAAAGCCACGGCAAATGTTGCTCCAAGGAATTTTTAAAAACATCTGCTGCTGGGCAGCACCTGTGGCTCAAAGGAGTAGGGCACTGGCCCCGTATACCAGAGGTGGTGGGTTCAAACCCGGCCCCAGCCAAAAACTGCAAAAACAAATCTGCTGCTTTCCAGCAGAGTAGCTCACTGATGTCTTTGTAGTCTATCCTGCAGAATGTGAAGGGCCTCTTCTGCTCTCTTCCCAGGCTCTATTACTCCATAGGAAAGTGGTAGGGAAACCTTCCCAGGATGAGCAAAGGATAATCTTATACCTAAGTGAGACAGGGGCCCAGCTACATTGCAAGATTCAAGGAATGCTCAAGAGTCTCCCCCACCCCCAAATATTTTTACCACCATGATTTTCATCTGGTATTCCGATAGTATAGAGGCATATACAGAGGATGCCAAGAAACTGTATACACATTTGAAGAAAGGAGAAAACTGTATTAAAATTATAATACTCAAGTTATGTTAGGTTTCTACAATTATAAGAGGTCCTCAAATGTGATTTGTATTCATCTTTTGTTATTGGTATATATTGAGTATTACAATTTTAATACTTTTTTTCTTTCTTAAAATGTGTACATATTTTGGTACCCTCTACATATGTATAGACACACACAAACATAAAATAACGATGGCTTGCAAAATCAAGAGCCTACAGGTAGCTATTATTTAACTACACATGGGAGTGGGCACCCTGTGTTGCTAGATTTCACCATTTTTCAAGAGTAGAAATCTGGAATTTAAAAAATTTTTTTAAATTTCCTACTTAAAAAAAAAGTGACAATTCATTAAGATGTTTTTAAAACATTATCTAGGCCAAATGAGATCTTTTTGCAGGCGGGAAAAGTCCCTTCAAAAATGTAAACATCCCTGGCAGTAGAAACCCAAGGTTTTCTTTTCTCTCCTCTCTCTGTTGATTATTTTTATCTTTCCACATGCCACAGCTCCTCCAATTTATGGGCAGATCTTTTCCTCAATCCTACTGCTTGCTCAAGCTTCTGATTTCTCTTTTTTTGAAGAAATTTCTTCAGAGAGTACTTAAAGTTTGCTGCTTCTGTCCCTCACCATCCACCATTTATTTCATGACTTGTAATCTGGCTTCTGCCTTTGCCTTCTTGCTAATGCGGTTCTCCCCAGTTTAAGGTCACCAGTGACTCCAATTGGCAAACACAGCAGCCTGTGCTGCAGCTCTTGTTATTGTCACCTGCCCCTGCAGTGGTGAGTATCCCCCTACAAGGAGAGTGAGTGAGTGGCTCCAGCATATTGTTGGCTTGGAATTGCTGGCTTGGAATCTAGGCTGCTGGAGATCAAGAAGAGGGTGACCATGAACTGTAAGGGGTAAAGATAACTGTAACAGTAAGGGATGCAGGAGAGAGGTCTCTTGAGAAAGATGTGATAGCCTGAGGCTGAGTATGAAAGAAGCCCAGCTGCAGCAGTGCAGAGAGCTGCAGTGCAGAGCTGGAGGTTTCAGCCCTGGGAGAGAAGGTACATGGTCGTGTGCCCAGCACACAGAAAGCAGCACTAGACAAACATTTACAGAATAAAGTGGACCTCCCCCTAGTCCTTCATTGTACTCTGGATCAGATGTCCAGGACTGGGGCTGGAGGGAAGGAAGTAGGAAGCCAAGGAAGAGGCAGAGGAAATCTCAGGTTGTTCCCCCCAGCTCTAGGGCTCAAAGCAAGATGCCACCGTGAGTGAATACTGCCAAGCTGATGGGGCTCCTCCCCTTCAGAGTGGACTCTGGGAAAGGCAGGAGTCATACAGCCTCAACTTCCTTTAATCATCTGTGGAACAACCAGCAATCTCTGAGCTTATGTACAGAAACGCTGGAAAGGAGCAGTGCACAGGCTCAGACCCTTTCTCGCATGCAGGAAAGAAAGAACCACCACCATGCTTTCTCCATGGTTATCTTTTCTCGCCCCCTTTCCTGCCCTGAACCTGTAAACACAAGAAGTCCTTAGTTCTAAACCGAAGTCTCCAGAGCCCACCTCCCCTTCCCCATATCAGAATCTCTAGAGAGCTTGTCACAAATGAGAATTTCAGACTTAGGAAAACAGCCACATTCCATTAAGTCTGAGATGCTGGGTTCTGGGCCACTCTTCGTTCACCTTACTGCCTGGTTAATTTTCTAAAAAGACAGCATTTACTATGTTACACCCCTGCTCCAAACCCACAGTGTCTCCACATGGTCTATTAAATCAAGCATAAACTTTTCATCACACCTTTTAAATATATTCACCGTCTTCCAGGTTCCTGACCCTCCAATACCATCTGTGAGAACCATGATCTGTCAAACTGAACTATATCCTCTTCCTGCACCTGGTCTGGAGTGCAGCGACGACGTGTAGTGATGGGTGGGCTGGGGATCGGTTTTGTCCCGTGAAAGTTTATTCAGGGCTTTCTTGCCTTCTTGCCTTTGGTCAGACTGTTTGTCTGCCTGCTGAATTCTCCCCTTCTACTCTACTTTTGCCTACTGAAATCCAAGGCCTGACTTCAATACCAGCCATCACATAAAGCTCCAAGTGTATAGAGAAAGCAGAGGTGACCCTGTCACTCAGGCTGGCTCCAGCCCTGACTGTGTGTCCTTAGAAAAGTTACAGACCTCAACAAGCCTCAGTTTTCTAATCTAGAAGTTAGCAATAATAAAACTTACTTGCAGGGTTGTTGTCATGGAATCTCATTCCACTTTATGTAATGCAAATAGCACCTTTGCCTTTAATCTACTCAAGTCCAGTATTCCACATCCTCTAGGAAGTAGGATGCTCTTCCTTATTTCTTTGCAAATTCTTGGGCTGTATGTCCTCATGCTTTCTGCTGATTCTGAGCTCTCTAATCGATTCTCACACTTCATGGATATTAAATCATTTCCTCCTAAATTAGAAATGGAAGAGCTGCATTTCTTTAATTCATTCCCCATACCAATCCCTCCCACCTTAAAAAAAAAAAAAACACTAATACATATTTGGCATGTGTGGAGACTCTTAGGCTTTACCAAATATTTATTATAGATGAAGGCAATTTATATTAGAGCCATTCAAGCTCTAATGTAAATTAGAGAGAATGTGAGATGTCCTGTTTTAAAGTCCCTCTAGCTGCGTGGCCTCTGGACTTGCTCAGGGCCAGCTCCCCCAGCTTCGGCCTCCCACCTGCTGCCTGGCACTGTCCTCTCCTGCCTGGCAATGACCTCTCCTCCCCCTGTCTGCATTCCCTCAGGCGCCAGACCTCCAGCTCTCGCCTTTGTTATGCAGAGCAGTTTAGTCCTCTAGACCAAACTCCAAAGCCTCATTTCGAACTCTGCTGAAAAAAGGACTTTTGCCTCTGACCCTTGGTCAGATTGGAAGACGTGGCAGAAGCTTTATGATTTGACTGTCCCCCCAAAATGCTTTTTAAAAATCTTCTTCCTTTTTTTCTTTTCCTGTTTCTCTCCAGCACTAATCTCCATCAATGAAAGTAAACTTTATTATGACAACCCAATTAGAACATAAAAAGTGCTACAGTCTGTTGTTTTATATAACATGTTTACATATAAATTTGTACTGGAACTTCTACCACAGTCATTTCCTCTGAGTAGACTGTAAAATCTTTGAGCGTCTTACTCATTTCTAGCCTTTGCAATGTTTGGCACTAAGCCTGGCAGGCAGTGGGCGCTCCATAATTGTTTAATTGAATGGACCTGAGGGTTGACTATCTAACCTCTTGAGTCCCCTCAGGGCTATTTAAAATGAAAAGATTGAATGTGTAAAGCAATTGTTATCTTAGAAATTATAGATGGGATTTTTTTTTTTTTTTTTTTTTTTGCAGTTTTTGGCTGGGGCGGGTTTGAACCCGCCACCTCTGGTATATGGGGGCAGGCACCCTACTCCTTTGAGCTACAGGCGCTGCCCAGGGATCTTTTTTTTTTTTATTTTCACCAAAATTTAAACAAGTTTAAAGGGAAGAGGTAATATTTTAAAATATAGTACATGTTATGCATATCTAATTATCATCATTTATCATTCTGTTTCCACTGTCCTTTTATTGTGAGAATGATGTCCAGTATTTCTGGTCTTGCTGTCTCTGGACCATATTCAATTGAATAAGTCACTAAAATTTGTAAAAAAAAAAAAAAAAAAAAAGCTAATTGAATACATTTTTAATGGATTCCTGGTGGTGACAAGTAATCACCACCAGGAATATTTTCATTGACACTATAATTTACAACATGATGAAAATTTTAAGTACTATTCGTTGTGTATGAAAACCTTTGTAACCACTTTTAACTTTGTTATTGGTAAGTATTCCTCATACACATGTATTAACTCTTACTGAGAAATTTCAGAGACAGCAGAAATATTATTTGATGTTTTACGAACACACACAAGAAAAGTATTTAGGTGGCTTCAAAGTGCTACTCCAGGTATGACGCATATGGGGAGACTGGCTAATGTTAACCTAATACATCATCTTTGAAACATAAATATTAGTATACAGTAAGGGCTGCAACTCTATGAAAAATTAGATTAGTTATCTGCCTTGGGTCATCTACAATTTACAAACAGTATTACTGGACATGCAAAATTAGATTGGCTTTCACAAAAGTGGCTTTAATGATCACAGAATTAAAGACAAAATAATTTGGATTATCCTAGAGGTTATCAGAGTCTTAGCACATTAATAAGATTAAAGACCTACAGGAGAAAAGAAAGAAGATATGTAAGTATGTTATTGTACTGCAAAGATTTAATACTCATATGTTGGCAGTTCAGTTACATTTGCCAGTAGTAATTCTAACCATTACTAACCAAACTTTTATTAAACAAATATTTGTTGAGTACCTGCTATGAACTTGATATGTCACATTTTCCCCTATTAAGTTTTTAGTCTGCTGTCCAGGACTGTTCACTCTGTTGAGGAAATATCCACTAGATGATGTTTGACTTGAGATTATGTAAGTCTCATCAATGCTCCCTTTTCAATACTTACAATATTCTCCAGAAGCCTTTGTTCATAGTTGCTAAACAATTGTTCTGGCCCCCTGAAGAGCAGAGAGCCTCTGACAGGTTTATTTTAAAACTAATTACGGGTAGAGTGGATTTAAAATACATGTAGGATAGGCAGCCATTAGTGTAGTAAGATCTGAGATAATTCTACTAAGGGCCTGGTGCAGTGGCTCATGCCTATAATCTTAGCACCCTGGGAGGCCAAGGCAGGCTTGGGAGACTAGCCTGAGAAACATAGTAAAACACCACCCAACACACACACAAATTTAAAAATTAGTGGGGTGCAGTGGTGCACGCCTGTAATCCCAGCTACTCAGGAGCCTAAGGCAGGAGGATCACTTGAGCCCAGGAGTTTGAGGTTGCTGTGAGTTATGATCATACCACTGCACTCTAGCCCAGGCAAAAGAGTGAAAATTTGTCTCAAAAAAAAAATTTTTTTTGGATCAGCCCCTGTAGCTTAATTAGGGCGCCAGCCACATACACTGGGGCTGGCGGGTTTGAACACAGCCTGGGCCTGACAACAACAACAACAAATAGCCGGGCATTGTGGCAGGTGCCTGTAGTCCCAGCTACTTGGGAGGCTGAGGCAAGAGAATAGTTTAAGCCCAAGAGTTAGAGGTTGCTGTGAGTTGTGACACCACAGCACTCTTCCAAGGGTAACAAAGTAAGACTCAGTCTCAAAAAAAAAAATTTTTTTTTTTAAACAAAAAATTCAATTAAGAATATCAGTTGCGGGCGGCGCCTGTAGCTCAAAGGAGTAGTGCACGGCCCCATATACCACAGGTGGCAGGTTCAAACCCAGCTCTGACCACAAATGCAAAAAAACAAACAAACAAAAAAAGAATATCAGTTGCCATGCACCAACTTCCATTTCCCTGGGCAAAGAGGTGGAATTCCAGCCATAATTGTGATAATTACTGTTTTTAGTTACTGTTATTCTGTTTTTTAATGAACATAAATATATATTTAAGTATGTTTATGATTAATTATAAGTGACTTTTAGTTACGTACATCATTATTGTTTGTGTGTCATTGTAAATTTGTATCAATTTCATTTGGGCCTCATAATTTTCCAATAAGCTACTGCCAAATGCCATGGACTAGAAACACCTCAGATTTGCTGAGTGGTAAAATTTAATGCATTATGTGCTCCCTGAAGACCTATTCCATTTAAATAGCTTTCATCATACTTACTAAGTTATTAACTTACTGTATTATTTTATCATTTACAGTTATTATTTTAAGATATATAAATTATATGTATCTCTTCCTGTTAAAAAGTAAGTTAAATGTTTCAAGGTAGAAGTTTACAGTAGTGTTTTTATTCACTTTTATTCTCTTTTTTTTTTTTTTGAGACAGAGCCTCAAGCTGTCACCCTGGGTAGAGTGCTGTAGCATCACAGCTCACAGCAACCTCCAACTCCTGGGCTCAAGCGATTCTCCTGCCTCCACCTCCCAAGTAGCTGGGACTACAGGCGCACGCCACAACGCCTGGCTACTTTTTGGTTGCAGCCGTCATTGTTGTTTGGCGGCCTGGGCTGGATTCAACCTGCCAGTTCA
>CAUYPK010085388.1:0-26780 GCA_963574355.1 Loris lydekkerianus | reverse complement strand
TGTATGCATGACCAAAGACCCAACAGCAGGTAGAAATCATTTTACATTTTAAGAACATATTATTTTTTATGCACATGGAGTACTTCTCAAAAGCTGTCCAGGCGGCGCCTGTGGCTCAGTGAGTGGGGTGCCGGCCCCATACACCCAAGGTGGCGGGTTCAAACCCAGTCCCAGCCAAACTGCAAGAACAACAAAAAAATAGCTGGGCGTTGTGGCAGGCACCTGTAGTCCCAGCTACTTGGGAGGCTGAGGTGGGAGAATCGCTTAAGCCCAGGAGTTTGAGGTTGCTGTGAGCTGTAATGCCATGGCACTCTACCCAGGGCAATAGCTTTAGGCTCTGTCTTAAAAAAATAATAAAATAAAATAGAATAAAATAAATAAATAAAAAATAGCCGGCATGGTGGTAGATGCCTGTAGTCCCAGCTACTCGGGAGGCTGAGGCAAGAATATCACTTGAGACCAAGAGTTTGAGGGTGCTGTGAGCTGTGATGATGGCACTCTACCCAGAGAGAATCTGATTTTGTCTCGAAAAAATATAAAATGATCTCTAGAAATAGAAAATTAATTTACTCCAATATGTTTACCAGTGTCAGAACACAGACATTTATGGTCATCATGTCTAAAGCAGTAAAGAGAAACTGTGGGAGCCATCTTTGCCTCTACTCTCCTTCTGCACCTGCTGCAAGGCAAGCACTGAAAGGTCTCTGCTCCCTGTACCCTTATGTGGGCATGTACCATCCTTCCTCCACCTCTGTCCCTTCTTCACTTGTAGCCTGGGGCATCGTCCAGGTCATCCCCACCTGCCAGGTAACTCCTAAGGGAGCTGTCCTGGTCTCCACGGGGCTTGGCCTTCTTCTCCTTTATCATCTGCTTTACCAGCTCAGCCACTGGCCCAGGCCCAGCTGCATGCCAGTGCTTGCTCTCCTTTCTCCTCTTATACTCTGCAATCTGCTTGTTGAGCGCCTCATGATTGATCCCATACAGACTGGACTGCACAGCAGGCTCCGCAGTGCCACACAGTGGTGGGGCATCAGGGTCCCTGGGAGAGGAGAAGAGGAGTCTTCACACCAAGCACAAACTGCATCCCAGACCACAGCACCCTTGCCCAGATACCCACACATGGCGCTCTTCATCTGTTCACTCCTGAACTCTCTAGAGCAGTGGTTCTCAACCTGTGGATCGTGACCCCTTTTTAACAATGAAAATACACTGCGGCATTAGAAAGGTTGAGAACCACTGCTCTAGAGCATCAGCTTGAGGGCAACAGGAGTGGAGAAGGGTGGGGATGGGCTTGGGCCCTCTCCAGAGCCAGTACCCAGTGGACAGCACAGTCCTGATGTGGCATCCTGTATCATCACTAAATGCATCTTCAATTGTTTTTTAATAAACGTGCCCAGTGTACCAGGCCAGTTAAACGGAAAGAATTATAGGTTTGGTCACTCAGGTCTCACCCAGACTTTGTGATGAGCTAGAGGAGTCTGTGCACAGACAGCAACACCCACAAGAGGTCCCATCACCCCCTGGGCCCTCCCACACTCTGCCTCAGCTCCCTGCCCCACCTTCCCCCACTGCAGCTCACTGACTCCAGACATGCCGGGCTGTCTGTCTGCAGGGCTTTGTCTGGTTCCACAGTTCTCAGGCTAAAGCATCAGAAGCTCTTGGCAGGCCAGCTGAACCACACTGGAGCAATGTCTAGGCAATACTGACACTGCTGTCTGAGGACAACAGCAAGACCCTGACCTTAGCTGTACGGGTGGAACAGGCCCCCAAACACCCCTGCATCCCCCAGGCTCTGTTACCTCCACGGGCCACTCCCAATCTGCCAGGCCTGCCTTCCTGCACATCCCCAATTGAATTGACTCTTCCGTGATGTCTATAGGCTCTAGAGACAGAGACCATTGCTTTTTATTTACAGATGTGTCCTAAGTGCCAGACCAGGGCCAGTGGCAAGCCAGTGCTAGGTGGCACTCAAAAACGTGTTGAGTCAATGAAGAGGATGAGAGACTCACAAGATACCTCACTGGAAGAATCCTGAGGACACAGCTGGGTTGACCACTGAGGCCCTCAATGCCAACAGCGCCAGGTCCAAACTGGGTCCCAGGCAAATGCCAGGGTCAGCACAAGATGTGCAGCCTCAATGGAAAACAGCCACACCACACTTGGACTTTACCCCAAGGAACTGAAACTTATGCCCACATTTATCACCTGAAGTCGTTTTGTACAAAGTCTCCATCTAGGGGTCCAAAGTCAGCTATGGCCAATAACTGGTCAATCTGAAAAGAAACAGAGGTAGAGTGGTAAGCCCTGCCCCTCCACACATGCATGAGGGCCAGGCTCTACCCAGCTCCAGCACCCCTCCTTCTGTGTGGTCTTAATCACGATCTTTTCACTGGATTTTACAAAATTCCTTTGATTGACTCTTCCCAAATATTAGGGTTTGTTCAATAGCTTGTGCTTTCCAACACCTTACTATTATTTGAACATATCACATTTTCTCTGATGATGAAGTGAGGCTTTTTCAAAACTACATTTAAAACTGTAAATGTTAGTCTAAATGGGCACAGTGACATGAGGCTGTTGTTACATCACTTTGGGAGGCTGAGGCGGGAGGGTCACTTGAGCCCAGGAGTTCAAGGCTTTAGTGATCTAAGATGATGCCACTGTACTGCAGCATGGGTGACAGAGCAAGACTGTCTCAAAGAAAAAATAAAACAAATAAATAAGAAATAATACTTATAAACATTAGTCAAATTTATGAAAACATCAGTTAAACATTACTTGAATTAAATAACATTTACTAGTATCTAAAGTAGTTTTACAAAATGCTTCAATTTTGCCACAGAACTTCTGTTTGTAGGCAAAAAGCTTCCCAAGACAAGGTAAAATATGTTGGGAAGTCTGTCAGGAGTTAGGCTACACAGTGGAGGGACCCAAACTGACAATGAAAACTGCCCCTCTGCTGGGCACATGTGATGTACCTGCAGTGGGGCAGCAGCCCAAACCTCACTAGATGATGTCCTGCCCAAACCTTAGCCTGCTTGTTCCAATAGCCTCCAGGGATGTTCTGTGTACGCCACATGAGCATTTCAAGCTCCACCCTGCAGCCAGTGGCAGCCAGCTTTAAGACAGCCTGTGCCTCCCCAGCCAGTGACCATTTCTGGGAACGAACCAACAGAGCTGGGTGGGACCTCCCTCCCAAAGGCAGTAGGAGATGGGTGCTCACTTGGATAGCCCAAGAGGTACTGGGAAAGGCCTCACTAATGTCCTGCTACAACCTATGCTGCTCTTGACCTTTCACAGGGGGGACTGTCACTCCACTCCTTGGCTTCCTTTTATAACTAGGGAGGGAAACCCCAGGTCTGTCAAGATTATTGCCTGCTTAATGTTCTTAGTGTTACCTATACAATGAGTAACAGAAGACAAAAATGTCAAATGTCTTTTCTCTCTGTGGGTCCAAACACTGTCTGGTCATCAAGTGAATAATATTTGGGTCATTATTGCTATTTGCTGATTTTTGGTAAACTTTTCTAAGACATAACATACCTTACTACTACGAGGTAACCACCACCCAGATAAAAAAAATATATAAGGGCCAGGTGCAATGGCTCATGCCTGTAGTCCCAGCATTCTGGGAGGCCAAGATGGAAGGATCCCTTGAGCTCAGGAGTTTGAGACCAGCCTGATCAAGAGCGAGACCCTGTCTCTACAAAAAATAGAAAAACTAGCTAGGTGTTATGGTAGATGCCTATAGTTCCACCCACTTGGGAGGCTGAGGCAGGAGAACTGCTTAAGCCCAAGAGTCTAGAGGTTGCTGTGAGCTATGATTATACCACGGCACTCTACCCAAGGTGACAGAGTGAGACTCTGTCTTTAAAAAAATATGTGCATATTTACAGGTTTTTAACTTTACAATTAACTTGTCAGCATCACCATGATGAAAACACAGTCACAGGACAGATGTAAACCTTACAAGCTTGGTCACTTGAAAGGAGGGAGATGCAAGGTACGGGCAAGCATAGGAGGGCAGCTCTGGCCTCCAGAGTGCCCAGTTTTTGAGGTGAGGAATAGAGATTTCATTTACTTTTTGCTTATAGCGATAAACATAAAAAATTACACCAGAAAAAGCAATCACCACTACAGGCTTGGAACAAGGTAACTGTGTGTTATCATTTCAGTATTTAAAAATTAAATTTAAATTTTCATTCATAAGAAAGTTTACATGATAAAGAGTCAATATTCAAAAACCTTACTTCTGCCTGGGCTGCGTTTTCCTTGTCTTGAACAAACACTATCGGGGGCATGTTCTTCAGTGTCTGCTGGGACATCAGAAGGTGCCTGGGGAGAGAATGGGTCTTCATAGGTACACTGCAGGCTCAGTCATGAGGCCATACAGCACAGAGCACAGGACAGAAAGACTCACCAGGAGACAGGAGTGGTTTATCACAGTACTCAAAGATGAAAATGTCAATCCAGAAAAGCCATCTTCAGCCAATACCACACCACAAAGGGCTATAAAATGTATTATAACTGTAGTTGTTTGTAATTCTCTCGAATTACAAGCTTTGAGATGCTTATAAACAATTTGACCTGAAGCGCATTGTCTCTGGGCACCACCCAGGCCTTGGGCTCCAGGCCTGTGTACTAACAGCCTGGCCTCCGCTCAGTGGACAGTCACTGGCAGGACACAATCCTCGAGTACCCAGATTTCAGAAGTGACCTTCCATTTTCAGAAAGGACCTTTGTATTACATCATGCAAAGCAAACTAACCACAGTCAAGTCTAGGCACAGCACAGGTGCCCAGAGAACACAGGTATGCAGACTTCAGTAGACAGTGACAGTTTGAGCTATGATGAATGTTAGGTGACCACCAAGCTGGAAAGAGGGAGCTTCAGCTCAACTGAATTTTCTGATTGCCTTAAAATCAGAAAGCAATGCTATTTCAATACCTGTTGGAAATCTCTCATTTTCTTGCTTTTCTTAAATAGTAAAAGATGAAATTGGCCATTCTCTGACACACAATTTGAGACTCTCAGGGGACTGCTACAGGAGATGTCAGTGATGACCATGTGACAGTCAAAGACAACTTCCTAGTCTCTGCCCCTTCACCTGAGACAGGGGCATCAAAAAAGGTGAGGAGGCCAGAGGGAAGAAGGGAGGGGCTAAGCCTAGAGGAAGAATTCAGCTCTCAGGTGCTAGCTGGTGAGTCTGACTTCTGTTTTGTTTTGTTTTCTTTAGGACTGAAGAGATAACTGAACAACTTCTTTATTAGTGCCAGTTCAACAATTCTCAAAATTTTTGGTCTCAGGAAAAGTCTACATTTTTGAAAATTATTGAGGATCCAAACGTACTTCTGTTTGTATGGGTTTTATCAATATTTAATATACTAGAAATTAAATTCAGAAATCAAAAAATCATGTCTTTTTAAAGTCACTTAAGGCTCGGTGCCTGAAGCACAGTGTTTACGGAGCCAGCCACATACACTGAAGGTGGCGGGTTCGAACCCAGCCCGGGCCAGCTAACCAACAATGACAACTGCAACAACAACAACAAAAAAATAGCTGGGTGTTGTGGCGGGCACCTGTAGTCCCAGCTACTTGGGAGGCTGAGGCAAGAGAATTGCTTGAACCCAAGAGTTTGAGGTTGATGTGAGCTGTGATGCCATAGTACCCTACCGAGGGCAATATAGTGAGACTCTGTCTCAAAATAAATAAATAAATAAATAAATGAAGTCACTTAAAATAATACTAAACTCACTAAATGCTCACATAGACATTTTTTAATGAAAAATAACTATATATGTAGTATTACATTAAAAAACCAAGCAGGTTAGCCAGGCTTTGTGGTGGGTGCCTGTAGTTACAGCTACTAGGGAAGCTGAGGCTAGAGAATCTCTTGAGCCCAAGAGTTTGAGGTTGCTATGAGCTATGATGCCACAGTACTCTACTGAGGGTGACAAAGTGAAACTCTGTCTCAATTAAAAAAAAAAAAAAACAACAACAACCAGCAGGAAGCATGGCATTATTATATTCTGGCTCATTCCCCAGGCCTAGCTTAATGGAAGACAGTTGTGATCTCATTACTGCTTCTGCATTCTGTCCTTACTTTGACTGGAATACAAGAAAATCTGGCTACACAAAGATACACGTGACTGGGAAAAGAGCATATTAGTAACCCTTGGAAAAGTGCGGATCTTCCTTGGTATTACACAAAAGCTCAACACCTGGAAGTTTACTAAAGGTTAGTTATGACATGGAATCTAAAAGCACACCAAGCCACATGTCATGTTCTGCCACACTGAAATCCACTGGTCTAGCTGGCACTTTAGATCTCCCCATGTTTTGTCATCTCATACACGGGTCACTTGGAAAACAACAACTTACCAAGTTACACAGACTTTCTAAATGTTGACACGGTTACAAGGTTTATTATACAACACTATATTTGTTAATGTCAATGCCAATCTTATCAGAAGAGTCTTCAAGTACTCAGAAGCTCATAGCAGTAAATGTAAGTTTTCCAAAATTCTGATTTTCACATGAAAGCTTAAATTTTCCACTATTTCCAACAAATACGGTCAGTGGAATGCCATGAAGTGACAGGTCCATGCACTTGCTTTTGAGTGAATGTCTCCCAAACACTCAGACCTGAGGTCTGCTCACTCATTCTTTTCTGTTTAGTGTTCTCCCTGCCACAACCATCATCCCTGAGCAGACACTAGGTAGTCTGTGTATGTTTCCCATTACACAGAATATTAAGAAAACACACAGTCAGAGTCAAGATTTTAAAAAATGAATAATTTTTGCTTATTTATTAAGGATATTCTTAAGTAAAAGTGGCATTATCTTTTCCTGTGAGCACTTCCTGTGTGGCACTGAGGCTCTGGCTGGCAACATGGTGCCAGCACCTTCCCCTGAGGCTTGTGTGCCTCAGTGCAAATGCAGCAGGAAAAGTAAAGGATCTCTCATCCTCACAAACTCCCAAAAGGACCTCTGGATCTTTAGGGATTCTGGACCACACTTTAAAAAATGCTGACCCAGATTATAGCATATATGAAAATTCAAATTACACTCTGGAATTCCAGAAAATACTTCTGAAATTTTCCTTAAATGAAAAAATATTTAGTGAGAAGTTAGAAAGTCCACCTACCAGACAAACAGCTGGGAAATTAAATGTGCAAGCAAAAAGCCAAGTACATTTAGGAAGCAAACACCTTCACCTCATGTGTGCAGCGCTTTTCTGTAGGGTAGCCTGTGTTTGCGAGTTCTGCTCAGCGGAGAGAGTTGTCTTCCAGTACACACGGCAAGCTGAGAAGTCTGAAGTCAGAGAGACCTGAGACCCACCCACCCACCAATGACTTTTTAGTTTATGAGGGTTTTCAAGACCAACAATGTTTAGCAGATGAAAACAATAGCTCTAGATGCCTCTCCTACCCCAAAGCCCAAGTCGCAGGGGCACACCACTGCACCTAAAGTCTTACCTGCCTCTTGTCCAGGTCCTGCCAGCCCTTCAGTTGACTAAACTGACCTGCAGCACAGGCTTCACGGCCATTTGCACTGAGATGCTCATTGAAAGTGCCCTCGTAACACTTATCCACCCGATTTCCCTTTGGCTAACCTCACTCTGACTGGGGTGGAAGAAGGCATCTCCTTCCTCTCTGTCCTGAGTTAAAGGGACAGATGTATCCCTACACCTGACAACATATCAAAACCCCCAACATTGTACCAGGACAAGGTCAAAGGAACCCCTGCCTGTATGCAGGGAAAACTCTGTTCTGCACAGAAGACACCAGCCACCTGTCTTTAGTGCTCAGATAACCAGACCAAGCATTACTCTGCAACCCCAAACTAAGACTTTGTGAGAGAGAAGATGCCCTGCTTTAATTCTCAGGCAAGAGTGGGCCATGTGAACTAAGTGCCAGGCCTGCCACCCTCAGCTCAATTTCTGCTCCTTGGCCCTACAATATACCTTGGAGAGCTCCACGCTCAGGTCACAGACCTCCTGACTCACTTCAGGGGTGCACAGCAGGTCAGTGAGTGCTTTGTAGAGGAGGCCATTCAGAGCCCTCAGGCGCACTTGGTCCTCTTTCCTGGCTTTCTTTGAAGTATTCTTCATCAGGAATTTGAACTTCGATGGTGATGGTGTGTAAGTCTCCACCAAAAATAAGAACACACAAGACCAACATTACAATTGTACCCTAGACTTTAATGACACTTACCAAGGGCCCTCGGGAAGGGCTCAACAGATCACTAGATACACAAAACATACTGCTCTTGGGCACCTCAGCTTTTATGAATATAATATTTGCTTTATAGCCAGATCCTTCTAGTTTTACCTGATGGTCCTTCAAGGTTAAAAGTACGGCTTGTGTGTGTCTGTGTATGTGTATGTGTATGTGTATGTGTATATATATATATATAGATATATATATATATATATTTTTTTTTTTTTGAGATAGCGTCTCACTTTGTTGCCCTGTATAGAGTGCCACAGCATCATCACAGCTTGCAGCAACCTCAAACTCTTGGACTCAAACAATCCTCCTGCCCTAGCCTCCAGAGTAGTTGGGACTATAGGTACCCACCATGATGCCCAGCTAGTTTTCCTACTTTCTTAGAGATGGGATCTTGCTCTTGCTCAGGCTGGTCTCAAACTCCTGAGCTCAAGCAATCCACCCACCTCAGCCTCCCAGAGTGCTATGATTACAGGCATGAGCCACCCAGCCCAGACACCAGCATAAATTTAAAAAAAAAAAAAAAAATTGTATTTAGATATAATTCACATATTATAAAATTTACTGTTAGAGCATTCATTTCAGTAGTTGATGGTATACATATTTATTTTTTCTAATGAGAGCCATTTATTGTATAAGCTAAAAATTTAATGGACATTACCATAATAGAACTTAATAACAGATATGACTTTCTAGAAAATGTTAGTGTCAGTACATTTTTTTGAAAAGGTCAAAATTCCATGTTACCAATGGCATCCAGTCCCATCTATACAGGTTACTATTCCCTCTAAAATAGAAAATATTATAAAAGACTGCCTAGCAAAAGTTTCACCAACTGTTAAAATTGGACTCCTATCAAGATTATGGCTACTATACTATACTTACCAAGTGAGACCCCAAGGAAGGACCATCATACCAAAACTTTTTTCTACAGGAAGAAAATAAAAATTATGCTGGATAGTGATGGCAAATTAAAAAAGAAAAACCAACATATGTTAACTCAACAGGTTATGACACAACTGTTTGTAAAGAGCTAAACTTGGACACAGTTGTTCTGTTTCCAGGGCTCTAGAAAACTTCAATATTTAATTGACAACAACATGGGTTGTGGGGAGGGAATGAACATGGTGTTAATTCCACCTCATATTTTTACTTCAAGTCCACTTCTAGTCCCAAGGGTAGAGAAACATCTTCAAAATATAACGACTACCTTAATATACCTTAATATATACACATTATACATTGATTTTATATTCTAGTTGATAAAGTTGTTTCCCAGGAAGAGGTGAACAATTCTGATGCTGCAACTCAGCAAACACACGACAGTGGACGCCACACTCACTAATGGAGGGGTAGTTCCAGACGGGCAAGAGAAGAGGCTAGAATGATCCCTATGGTATGTGCTAGAGCTGGAGGCACATGGTCACACAAAAATGTTTATAGGTGAGTATATATATGAGGGTTAATATAAACATGTACTTTTTGCTTTGTCAGATGAGAAGGCCCAAAAGACACACACACACACCCGTAGCAACAAACATGCCCAGCACCCAGATCATAATTTCTTTTTCTTTTCTTTTTTGAGACAGAGTCTCAAGCTGCCCGTCTGGGTAGAGTGCTGTAGCATCACAGCTCACAGCAACCTCCAACTCCTGGGCTCAAGGCCTCCCAAGTAGCTGGGACTACAGGTGCCTACCACAACGCCCAGCTATTTTTTGGTTGCAGCTGTCATTGTTTGGCGGGCCTGGGCTGGATTTGAACCTGCCAGCTAAGGTGTATGTGGCCGGGGCTTTAGCCGCTTGAGACACAGGTGCCAAGCCCAGATCATAATTTCTAACACCACTCTCCAATAAAAGGAACCAGGGCTCTTTGGAGAATCAGGAATTCTGGGGTTGCCACAGGAATATACTAGATGAACTTGTAGCGTCTTGTAGTGCCACAAAGTACAAGTGCTAAATACACACACACCCCTCCACGAAAACACGGCAACCCCATAACGATGGGATATGTCAAAGGGACAAAGGTACTGAGAGAGTTCCTCATGGCCAGAGCTGGAACAACTAGAGCAAAATAAGGTAACATTGGATTTTAACCCCTGAATCTATATTGATATGAATAAATAAATAAATGAGGGAGAACAGAATCCCAAATGATTTATGAACACAACTCCCCACTCCTAACTTATGGGTAGCAAATAGTGACTTTCTCCCAAAGGGTATGGATGGGGGATATGTTTTCATTCCAGTAGAGAGACCTACCACCTCAGCCAGGTGAGCAAGGCCAACATCAGCAGTGTAAGTCATGTTCACAGTGTATTCCCTCGCAAAACTCCACAGCCCATGTCTAATCATAAGGAAAACATCAGACAAATTCCATAGACGGGCATCCTACAAAATACCTTACCGGCAGTCCTCAAAACTGTCAGTCATCAAAAACAGTGAAAGTCTGTGACAGTGTCTTGGGGGGGGAGGGGGCTTAGTAGACAAGACATGAGTGGTGATGTGGAACCTGGATGGGGTCCTGGGACAGAAAAGGGAATTGAGGTAAGAACTGAGAAAATGGGCTTCAGTTAATAATGCAGCAACGTGGGTGGAAGGAGGGGGATTGGTGAGAATACACTTGCGGTGCATCTTACAAGGGTATATGTGAAACTTAGTAAATGTGGAATGTAAATGTCTTAACACAATAACTGTGAAATTGCCAGGAAGGCGATGCTAACCAGTGTGATGTAAATGTGTCAACCGGTCTGTGAAACTAGCGTATGATGCCCCATGATCATATCAATGTACACAGCTATGATTTAATAAAAAAAAAAAAATAATAATGCAGCAACGTCAGTTCATTAATTATAACAAATTGTCAGGACAAGCTTTATTTTTCCAATGAAGACCCCACAGAAAATCAACATTAACAAAGGAAAGTCTTATATTTTTTCTTCCCTTTATTCCTCCCGAAAAATACTATGGCGACAAAATTGAAATTATCACTTTGCTTGTTTTTTTTTTTTTTAACCCCCCCCCCCACACGTTTGTAAACAGAAAAAGATTAAGTGGAAATACTGCAGATATTAATAGTGAGAAGATACCAACTAGTCGCCAATCTTTCGGTCTTAACCCGACAAAAAAAGCCACGCAGTGCACCTAGGTATGGCGTAGGCGAATACCCTTCCCTCCCCTTGCATGCACACGACCCCGTCCCATCCCTGGACACTCCACCAGCCCCCATCCCTGTGCAGATAACCCGCCCCTCCCCAGATACCCCGAGAGCGAACATGACCTCGCCGCATTACTTGGACTTCGAGGCAAATTTCTTGAGCAGGTTCTTGCTACCACAAGAGACAGAAGAGACGTGCAGGGCCCGCGCGTGGCCCGGAAGGAGCGCAGCATTGCGGCTGCGGAGTAACGCCCAGAGCCCTGCGTAGAGACCCCACAACCCGCCGGCCGGACCCGACATGCCGCGTACGGGACGTGGCCTGGGCGACACCGACGCCACCACACAGTACCAACGGCGTGCGGGGACACTGTCTCCCAGAATGCAGCCGGCAGCGTTGTGGAGCGGCGCAACGTCTGGACGTAAGGAGTACGTAATGTGGGCGGAGCAATGTGTAGAGGTAGGGCACATGGCGTGTGGACGCGACAACGTCTGGAGATGGGACGCACGGCAAGTGGGAGGAAAGCTGGAAGCACTTGGGCCCCGTATGGGAGGGATCGGAGGCGTGTTCGCGGGGTGACGGCCGGAAAGGAGGCGGACGGCCTGTAGGCAGAGCTGGAACACGGAGAATGGGCCGTGGCGAGTGGACAGGAACGGCAAGCAGGCATTGGACGTAGGGAGAAGGACGGGTCGGGAGTCTCGAGGGCGGAGAGGGATGATTGCGGCGGGTGGGCGGGCGTGGACGGAGCGATGAATGGACTGGAGGCAGACGGCATGTTGCGGAGGCGGGTTGCGGGGCATGTGGGTGGGCCTGTGCGTGTGGACCGGACAACGGCTGGACGTGAGGCCGGAGGTACGTAGACAGAGCAACGTCTGAACATGAGGCGCAGGGCGTGAGGGCGGGGCGAGGCCACAGAGGTGTGGCCTAGGTTTGAGGGAGGGCCGGCCGGCTACCTCCGGGGCGCGGCTGGAGGGCGGGTCACGGCGTTTGGGCGGGGTGACAACTGAATGCGAGGTGGACTGTGTGGGCTGAGCCTGTGGCGTGTGGGCGGGAACACGGCTAGAAGTGAGGTGGGAGTTGTGTAGGCAGGGCTACGTCTGGACGTAAGGTGCACGGCATGTGGGCCAAGCAGTGGCTGAACAGGAGGCGGGCCAGGTGTGGGCGGATCGAGCGCGGGGAGGCGGGGTTGTGGCGTGTGGGCGGGGAAGTGGTGTGTTGGGGTGGGCCGGCAGGCAGCCTCGCTGGCGCAGCGGGACGGTGGGACTCAGCGTGTGCGTGGGGCCGCGGCCTGTGGGCAGGACGCTGAAGGGCTAGGAGGTGAGCGGTGTGTGAGCGGAGCGGGATCGTGGAGGCGGGGATGCCTGGTGGGCGAGGATGGTAGGCAAACTAGGGGGCGGGGCGGGAGGGCGGGGCGCAAGGTGCAGGCGGGGCTCCAGCCGGAAGCGAAGTCGGCATTGGGTTGGCTGGCTTGCGGCGTGTGGGCGGGACGACATTGGATGCGAGGCGGGAGGTGTGTAGGTCAGGATATTGTCTCGGCGTGAGGCGCTCAGCGTGTGGCGGGGCGACGGCTGGATTTGAGGGGCAAGGCGTGTGGGCAGGGTGATGCCTAGACCTGATGCGGGCGGTGTGTGGGCGGAGCAGGAGCGCGGAGGCGGAGTCGTGGTGTTCGCAAGTTCGGGACGGTGGCGTGGGGGCGCGGCTCGACGTTTGGGTGGGGCCGGCGGCAGACCTGGAGGCAGGGCTGTGGGCGGGGCTGGAGAGCTAAGGTCTGCACCTCACTCTCTATCCTGACTGGGTGCGAAGACCTGTGATCCTACGCCGGGAGGTTGAGGCGGAGGATAACAGAGCCCAAGAATTGGAGGCTAAGTGGACCGTGGTGACCCCACTGCGCTCATCACGCTGACCACGAGGACCTCCAGAGGATAGCGGTCCGGGGCAGTGCTCTGCCCGATGGTCATAGCACTTGCTTGGGATGCGTGAAAGAAACACGTGAGCAGGGACCACAGTGTTGGGGAACGTGTGGTATCATACTCGGTGCTGGCTCTGTGCGGGTGCCTGTGCCCAGCTTGTCACTGCCGCACCCACTTCCAGCCTCTGTGTGGGTGTTCGGAGTTGGAGGTCTCATGAAACAGACTCTCTTGACACTTTCCTGTCCTCTTTCACCTGCTCCTTTTCCTCCGCAAGGAAGGCCAGAGGAGCTGAAAGTTGACCCTGGTTTCTCCTTGCCATTCTGTGTGGGAGCTGGCCATAAGGAGGTTCTCTGACCTCTGAGGGGTCCTGCCCCTCCCAGGGAAGCCAAGGACCACTAGAGCAGACTGGCCTTGTTGGGTCTGGTAGTGTCTGATCACACCCTTTCGTCTAGTCAGAGTTGTACTCAGGTGTCCATGCCTCGTTCATGCCTACCTAAACAGCTCTCCATGCAGGGCCCAAGAGGATAGGGTGCGGAAAGCTGGGCAGTTGGACTGGAAGAGGTGTGCGGGAGGGCGGCGGGAACTGGTCCCTGTGCTGGCAGAGTGCGCACTCAGCCCCACAAGGCAGTCTTGTGCTAGGACTCCCCTTCCTGACCTTACCCTGTGTATCTCTCTTCATCTGACTGTTTATTTGCATCCTTTAAAACATCCTTCAAGGCGGGGCATGGTGGCTCATGGCTTCCACCGAGAGGCAGAGGTGGAAGGATGGCTTAAGCCAGGAAGTCCAGGGTTGCAATGAACTACGATCTGGCCGCTGTACTCTAGCCTGGGCCACAAGGCAAGACTGTCTCATAAAAAAAATTGTGTACATATATACCAATTGTGGTACATGTATACCATGGAATACTATGCAGCCTTAAAGAAAGATGGAGACTTTTATGGTACTTTAAAGTACTTCTCCAAACTAAATCTCCTCTCTTGTCTCCAAAAATAAAAGGGACTCCTACTGTCAACCTAAACTAACGAGGAAATGTCAGCACAGACGACAATGCCCCCATGTTAAGGTACAGCCTGAAGCTGTGTGGTTCTCGCTCAGGTAACACCCTCCCTCCCCAGCTGACACCTCGCGCGCTCTTTATGGGTTTCCCTTTCTCCATCTCTGTCTCTGTCTGTATCTCTCACCAGCCCCCAAGAATGCTAGACTTTTACAGAACACTGATTGTATTTTCTTCATCAGAAAATCACAGTTAAATTCAAGTGCTCTCTGCTATGTAAGGACCAAATAAATTATGAAATTTACTGAGACATTCTTAAAGAGCCCAAGGCATTCCCTTACTCTCCTTTTGACACTTTTAACAACCACTTGTGGAGTAAGGAATATGCAGATATTTATATATAATTACATAGAATATCCTGAGATTTCAGGCAAAGTACGTAACCATGTACTTAGATGAAGTTTAATTTGAGAATAGATATTAAACGCTATGAAAGAATGTGTCATTCACTGCTGAAATCATATCATTTCTCACAAATTCAAAAACTTACCTTTTCATGCTCACCCAAGATGTATCAAAGATACCCATTAACCTTAAAACCCCTTCCAGAATGTCTCTGATCACATCAGGTGGCATGCGCAGTGAGCGAATTTCTGAAAGAGATTCTGGCTTAATGTTTCCAACTGCTAATTTAGCTTCATTGACTAGAGGCTAAAAGAGAAAAAAGTCATTTTTACTTTCAAACATATACAGTTTTAAAAATCACTAACCCTTTATAAATAACCTAATATTTATTGTTGTTTTATTCAAAATGACTATAGTTGTAATGGCCTTTCTCTCCTAAAATCCAAATGCTTTAAAACACCTGGGTAAAAATTGCTCAAGTTGAGTAAATAAGAGTTCTTGCTACCACAACTACAACAATCTAATTTGAAAATCTAATTTGTTTTAAAACAATTTGGCATTTTTAAGACACTCTTTATATTTTAGAACTAGCTGTCTAATCGAGTCCACTCTGGATAAAAAGAACTTAGCAGTTTGTCTTAATTTATCTACAACACATTTTTCCCCTCTATAATCAAAACAACGTAGTCCATGGTAAATTAAGATTATTTTTAATGACCATCACTAATTTACTTACTTTCCCTGGCAGGCTTTCCTTCTTGCTTTTCTTTTGTAAGTAATATTCTGGCTGAAAGCCACATTTTATACTATTAGAAATAATTTCAGGGGGTTTGGAGTTCAACACAATTTTTAATTAAAAAGGAAAATGAATTATAAATAATGTTAAACTCCTACTGGTAAGCAAAAATGTAAATGGATCTTAGAAATGTTTTTTACCTTACCTGTACTTCTTTTAATTCATCATCAATTTTATTTTTTCTTTCTTCAATTTTAACAACTTCTTCTGCTATCTTGTGCTTTAGTCTTTCGAGTTCCGTTTTTTGCTCACTAGCATCCTATGGAAATATTTATATGGCACTCCAGTCAGTTTTACTGTGCTCAATTTTTTAAAAGAAAATTTCTAATTTGCTATAACTATACCAAAAATATAGTTTATTAAAAAATTTTTTTTCTACCAAATGTTTTTGTAATAATAATGTTGAATCTAAAATGAGAGTTTCCAAAATGCCTGGGAAACATTTTACTCTGGGTTTATTATTAGAAAGATTTCTATGCTCTGCTTTTTTCTACTTAGCAAAGCAACAAATGCTTGGTATGTACAATTTAAACAAGTTAATAATACACAATTTTTTAAATGATCATAATGCATAGGGAACAATCGAAACAACCCAGATACAGTTCATATGTTCCTTCTTTTATTAACCTCTTAATTCAGTGGAAAATATCTCTGAGTTTTATAGCATTTAATATTTACCGTATATACTCGAGTATAAGCCGCGTTTTTTGGCACAAAATTTGTGCCAAGTTCGGGTTTTTTCGGCACAAATTTTGTGCCGAAAAAACTCAGCTTATACTCGAGTATATACAGTACTTTGCTTATGCTGCGAACCGGGAATTGCAAGCCTTTGAAGTTACACAGCTTGGTATTTAAATTCTCTCTAGATATAACTTCTTACAGAAATATCTGCTATTTACATGATTAAGCAAAATTATTAACTTAAAAAATGAGATGCACAGTTACTCTCGTCCTGGGTCCCTTCAAGGTAAACAATTACCTACAGTCTTAGATCCACCCTTTCTCAAGAACAACTCCACAAAGAGCAGCGAAGTACTCAGTGGGTACAAGTATTACTAATGTGCACTAGCCTGGAACTATATAAGAACTATACAAGGCACACGTAAGTGCTGAATATTTCTCTTTTATGAATACATAATTATCGATAGTGTTATCTTTTATGGGATTTTTACTATTTTCATGTTTTAAATTACTCTTAATTTCTTAAAGTAATTTTAATTTCTTAAAGTAAGAAGTAATTGACAGATTTTTTTAACAATAAAAATGGCTGGCTTCTTTAAATAAATATTTATATTAATTTAGTTCCAAAATGCTGTGAGAAAAAAAAATATGCTAAAGTTTACAGTATAAAAATTACATTTTGCTGTCTAATGAACTAGTAACTAGGTCAGGTAAACACTAATCTGATTTCTGCCACTATAGTTTTGTGTTTCTGTAATTTCATAAAACTGAAATCAGACAGGACGGAGTCTTCTGCGCCTGGCTTTTTTCACTTAGTATAAAGCTTCTGGGATTTATCACATGTTGTTTTCATTTCTCTTAGCTAAAAACCTAAAGTGGGATTGCTAGGTCACATGATAAGAAATGTTTAACTTCATAAAAAACTGCTAAACTTTTGAAAATTGGCTACAGCATTTTGCATTTCCCCAGAAATTACGAGAAGCCTAGACATCACTTCGCCTCGTCTTTCCCTTTCCACCACTCTGGTGGCTGTGTGGCGGCTTTTCGTGGGGGTCTCACTGCGCAGCTCCTTGATGATGAGGAACACCGAGCATCTTTGTGCTTTCTGGCCCTTCACGTCTTCTTTCATTTGAATCTTATTCTCCTGTTAGAATACTTTGCCCACTGTTGAACTGAACTTTTTGCTTTATTTGATGAATTAAAATACTTTTGATATATTCTGGATACAAGTGCTTTATCAAATATGTTTTATAAATAATTTTCTTACAGTCTATGATTTGCCTTTTTATTTCAGAATTTATTTCAAAGAGTACAAGTTTTAATTTTGATAAAATCCAATTTGTCATGTTTCTATTTTGGTATCACATCTAAGAAGTCTCTGCCTTACCAGGTCATAAAGATTATCTCATATGTTTTCTTCCAAAGTTTTATAAGTTACTGCTCTACCCTTAGATCAATGCTCCACACTGAATATATTTTTGTACAAGTTATAAGGTAAACGACCATTCTCTCTCTCCATGGATATCCAAATATCCAGTACCATTTTTGAAAAGACCACCCACTCTCCATTATTCTTGTATAAAAACAATTGGCCATGTACATATAGGTCTATATCTGTACTTCACAACATTCTTTTCTTTTCTTTTTTTTAAGAGACAATGCCTCACTCTATAACCCAGGTTAGAGGGCTCACTGCAAATTCTAACTCCTGGTTTCAAGAGATCCTCCTGCCTCAGTCTCCCAAGTAGCTGGGGCTCCAGGCATGTGCTGCCATACCCAGCTAATTTTCCTATTTTTTTGTAAAAATAGATGATATGATCGTATATCTGGAAAACACTAGGGATTCTACTACAAAATTCTAGAAGTGATCAAGGAATACATTAACATCTCAGGTTACAAAATCAACATTCATATATTGGTAGCCTTTATATATACCAACAACAGTCAAATTGAAAAATCATTTAAGGACTCTATTCCTTTCACAGTAGTGCCAAACAAGATGAAATATTTGGGAGTTTATCTAACAAAGGATGTGAAAGATCTCTATAAAGAGAACTATGAAACTCTAAGAAAAGAAATAGCTGAAAATGTTAACAAATGGAAAAACATACCATGGTCACAGCTGGGAAGAATCAACATTGTTAAAATGTCCATACTACCCTAAGCAATATATAATTTTAATGCAATCCCAATTAAAGCTCCAGTGTCATACTTTAAAGGTCTTGAAAAAATAATACTTCATTTTACATGGAATCAGAAAAAACCTTGAATAGCCAAGACATTACTCAGAAATAAAAACAAAGCAGGAGGAATCATGCTACCTGACCTCAGACTATACTATAAATCGATAGTGATCAAAACAGCATGGTACTGGCACAAAACAGAGAAGTAGATGTCTGGAACAAAATAGAGAACCAAGAGATGACTCCAGCTACTTACCATTATTTGATTTTTGACAAGCAAATTACAGACATTCAGTGGGGAATAGGTTCCCTATTTAACAAATGGTGCTGAGTGAACTGGCTAGCAACCTGTAGAAGACTGAAACTGGACCCACACCTTTCACCATTAACTAAGATAGACTCTTATTGGATTAAAGGTTTAAACTTAAGACATGAAACTATAAAAATACTAGAAGAGAGTGCAGGGAAAACCCTTCAAGGAATCGGTCTGGGTGAGTATTTCATGAGGAGGACCCCCCCGGGCAATTGAAGCAGTTTCAAAAATATACTACTTGGACCTGATCAAACTAAAAAGCTTCTGCACAGCCAAGAACACAGTAAATAAAGCAAGCAGACAGCCCTCAGAATGGGAGAAGATATTTGCAAGTTATGTCACCAACAAAGGTTTAATAACCAGAATCCACAGAGAACTCAAACATATAAGCAAGAAAAGAGCAAGTGATCCCATCGCAGGCTGGGCAAGGGACTTGAAGAGAAACTTCTCTGAAGAAGACAGGCACACGGCCTACAGACATATGAAAAAAATGCTCATCATCTTTAATCATCAGAGAAATGCAAATCAAAACTACCTTGTGATATCATCTAACTCCAGTAATATTAGCACAAATCACAAAGCCCCAAGACCAGAGATGTTGGCATGGATGTGGACAAAAGGGAAAACTTCTATACTGCTGGTGGGAAAATTAATACGTTCCTTTTGGAAAGATGTTTGGAGAACACTTAGAGATCTAAAAATAGACCTGCCATTCAATCCTATAATTCCTCTACTAGATATGTACCCATAAGACCAAAAATCACATCATAACAAAAATATTTGTATCAGAATGTTTATTGCAGCCCTATTCATAATTGCTAAGTCATGGAAAAAGCCAAAGTGCCCATCAATCCATGAATGGATTAATAAATTGTAGTATATGTACAGCATGGAATATTATGCAGCCTTAAAGAAAGATGGAGACTTTACCTCTTTCATGTTTACATGGATGGAGCTGGATCATATTCTTCTTAGTAAAGTATCTCAAGAATGGAAGAAAAAGTACCCAATGTACTCAGCCCTACTATGAAGCCAGATTTTTAAAAAAGTGAAATGTCATTCACTCTAAAAGCAAAATAGGTGCTAGACTGACCCATCAAAACCTGTTCTATTTGATGTACTTCACATGATATGAATGGATTTTCAGAGACCCTCTCATTTCAGGGCCTTTGTTATATTATCATCCCAAAAGTCTAAATGCAAATGGGTTAAAAAATCATTTTTTAGCTCTATCATCATGTGGTTTTTTAGTTTTTAGTCTCTGGATTTCTTTAATCCCAATTGCTTCCAAGGAATAAATTGAACCTGCTTTTGATTTTACTCACCCAGCATTGTCAAGGCAGGATGGAGGCTCAATTAACATTTCTCAGTCTTGATACTTCTAATCATGGTGCACTATATAGGCCCACAGTGTATATTTTCAAAACAAGAATTGGTAATAAAGCCTTGGTTCAATAATTTTCTTCCTGAGGTTTTTCATCAAAAATACCTGATGGTATATGGCAATAAATTCAGGTGAGTATGTCCCCAAGTGCCTGAAAAATCCAGTCTCATGACTTCAGAGCCAGCTGTCCTCGACTCCTGTGCCTGCTGGCTGCTGTGACTGAGATAGAGTTACATCCTGATGTCTAAATATATAAATGTGCAAAGATAGTTAACTAGGACTTATTTGTGCCTTGGGAATTAAAAAAAGTAATTAACTGGTATTTTTAACGCATTTTCTCTTTACAGGATGATCTAGTTAAATGGTTCAGTTATAAGATCAGGGAATTTGGTACCTTTTGAAATAGCCCATCTTAAGTGGTTCCAAAGTTATCTTAATGGGCTGATAGCTTGTGCTTCATCTCCTGGATAAGCTAAAGAAGAGGGCAAAGTTGATCTGAGGAGCAGGTGGAAAAAGGCATAAGGACACAAGAGAATAAAAAGGGTCACCTCAACACCCACCATGATCAAGCCAGAGGTAAGCAATTTACTCCCTAGGCTCAAGAATGTGTGTACTATTTAAAATACTATTTAACTTCTAGAAAAAAAATTTTTTCTATCACCAAAGCAATTGAAATACCCAATTGGTAATATGTAAGGAATAAAAATGTCTCTAATTTTTTAGACATCAAGGTCCAAATGCTATATTTGCATTTATTGGCCAGTCAACACTGTTAGCTTATGGGTCAGAAGAGTTCTGGGTAAGGTACATTGTCCACTAGCGTCTGAAATGTATAAAATGAGCATTATAACTTGGCCCTGAGTAGCCAGCTTCCAAGACAGTCCCCAGTGACCCCAACTCCTGGTCTTCATGCCTTATACCTGTTTTATGAGACTACTACACTATGGCAGAAGTGATGGTATGGCACTTTTGAGTTTGGTTTATAAAAACACTACAGTCTCTCTTTCTCTCTTTCTCGCCTCTCTCCATCTCCCTCACCCTCTCTCTCAGATCCTTTGTTTTGGGGGAAGTCAGCTGGCACAGAAGGGCCACGTGGCAAGGAACCAAAGCCTCCTGCCTACAGCCGCACACACCATCTTAAAAGTGGATCTTACAGCCCTGTCAAGCCTTCCTGTGGCTGTAGCCTTGGCCAACACCCTGACTACAGACAACCTACTGAGAGACTGAGTTAGAACCACCAACTAAACTGTTCCCAGATTCCTGATTCTCAGAAACTGTATGCTATAATAAATACCCATTGTTTTTAAGCCACTAAATTTTAAGGTATTGTGTTACACAGCAATATATAAGTAATTCAGAATATAAAAATATGGGCTCAGCGCCTGTAGCTCAGAGGCTAGGGCACCAGCCACATAGAGAGCTGGCGGGTTCAAATCCAGCCCAGGCCTGCTAAACAACAATGACAACTACAACCAAAAAATAGCCGGGTATTGTGGTGGGCACCTGTAGTCCCAGCTATTTGGGAGGCTGAGGCAAGACAATCACTTAAGCCCAAGAGTTTGAGTTTGAGGTTGCTATAAGTGATGCCACAGCACTCTACCAAGGACAACAACAACAACAACAACAAAATATATATATATATATATATATATATATATGAATTGGAACACAAATGCATAGACATTAGGAATAACTGGACAGTCACTGCAGATCATTTCTGCAGTTTCACATCTCAGGGTGATAACACTCTAACCTGTCCTCTCCCTCTCCCCCTAAAAATTCTACTCAGTCCAGGGGCTTCCAGAAAGCTTGCCAAAGCTAACCTCTTTGCCTCTCATTAGCTTTATTTATGGGAGCTCATCCTATTAAGGCTTGTGGGGGCTCAGCTCATATGGCAGATTCAGGCCTGATGCCTTAGGACAGCCGTTCTCAATCTGTGGGTCGTGACCCCTTTGTAACAATGAAAATACATTGCAGCATTAGAAAGGTTGAAAACCATTACCTTAGGAGATAAGCTGTCTGAACAGGAAAGACCCTGGGACCCAGAGGATGTTGTACTTTCCAGCACATCATGGCTACTGGGCTTTCAACTTTGTGAGCACATTTAAGAGGAATTGTAATTGGTTTGAGCAAGAAGGTACAGAAACCCTGCGCCAAAGAACCCTGCCCACTGCTGTCTTTTGCCGCTTTGTCACCCCTATAGATGGAAGAGGCACTCTTCTAAAGATGGCATTTTCTTGGACTACATAAAGTGACTCACGACATGAAACCTGGTTTTAGCCAAACAAATGACAGCATTGTCCAGAGTTCACGCAGGAAACAAAAATCATTCCGTGATAGTAAGCAGATAATTTAGTATGAGAAACTGATGCTTAGAAAATTGGGGAAAGGGCCGGATCTCCAGGAATGATGCCCTGAGCATGCACAGCAATGCTTAGCTGACCAGCTGCTGGAGGCAGGAGTCAGGAGGCCCCCATGGTCCTGTTGAATACAGGGTGTAATCCAGGGCTGAGGAGGCCACTGCTGCTCTGCCACAGCTCCCCTAAGCACCCTCAGATGTAGAGCTGGTGTGTGCACCTGCAACTCTTCCTGACAGTCCAAGGGACTACACCATGTTTCCTGTAGCCTTAGGCAGACCCTCAGGATAACTGCCTTGGCTTTAGTCCCACCTCCCAAAGGTCATACAAGTATATCAGAATTTCATTCTCCACCAAAATTCTAACTGCCAAGAAGTCTTCAAAATGTAGTTTTAAGCTTTCCAGACCCTAAAATTCAGAAAGGCACATTTCAGAGAGGTTGGAATCAATGCCAAATGTGGACTGACCATTTCTAGTGCAGAGTGAGCTCCTAACACCGTTGCTGGATGCCTCTCTTCTAGGTGTAAAATGGTAGGAATCCAGGTGTTCCCAAAGGAATGACTGGATGACAGAGGTAAAAGATGGCTCAAGGCATAGAAGTCACTGTGATCAAGCAGGGGACCTTCTTTAAAGGATCCCAAGAGAAGATAAGTGAACCTAGTCTTATCATTACATGACCTCATTTTGGTTTTCTTCTTCCCCTTTTGATATCCTCATACCTTTAATAATGTCTATCGTAAGTATTTCAGGTGGACTTAACTAGAATTAAAAGATTTGTGTGACCACGTTAAGGGCAAAGTGTAGAACGGGAAACAGGATGGTGGCAACAGTGATTGTAGCGAAACATTCTCAAAAGGAAGTGAACCTTGGAGAAAGTGTTAGCTCACATGCACTGCCATAACAAAATACTGTAAACTCGGTGACCTATAAACAACAGAAGTTTACTTCTCCCAGTTCTGGTGGCTGGGGAGTCCAAAATCAAGGTGCAAATCTGGTGTCTGGTTTCATGGTTCACAGACAGCAATCATTTGCTATGTTCTCGCACAGCAGAAGGATAGGACGAGCTCTCTGTGGCTCTTTTATAAGGGCACAGATTCCATTTATGAGGGCTCCACTCTCATGATCTGATCATCTCAAAGGCCCCACCTTATAACACTATCACCTTCGGGGTCAGAATGTCAACATATGAATTTTGAGGGACACACAAAATATTATTCTTATTCCACTTAGCGTGGAATAAGACATCTTCTCTGCATAGACATCTTCTCTGCATAGACATCTTTCCTCTATGCTCAGATCCCAGGATACAGGCTCAGCTTTATAAAGGGAGGGCTCCTGACAGCCAGAGACCATGCTCAGACTCCTGCCCCACCCCCATTCAGATGTAGGATATTAAGCAAGTTTCTTAGCATCCTGGGCCCCAGCTGCCTCATCCATGGACATCAAAAGGCTGGGGCAGAGGCACAAGCTCTCCAGTTCCTCCCAGCTCTAAAGTCTACGAGCCCAGGCTCTGTGTTTATAGCAGGGGAATAGCTAGTGAAGAGGGGAAACTGGGCCGATACCTCTCCTACCTCTCTGAGTGTCATTAGGCTGTGGAGGGGAGATTTGTGGAGAACTGACTGAGCGAGAGGAGTCGTCAGAATAGGGAAGGTTACTGCCCAGGGCAATAGCCAGGGGGAGAGGCCCATCTGATACAGGCTGGCCAGCATTGGGAGCTGGCAACTCCCGGAGAATCCTTGCTCCAAAGATGGTCTTAAATGTCCATTCACCCCTTCCCCTCTCAGATTAATGCTTTCTTGCAGACCCAGGCTTCTTAGGGGAAGGACCCCATCTAAACCTGTCAGCTTGAGAATCTGAAACTGGAGGTTTCATCGGCAGGAGTGGGAGGTAAGCTCTTCCCTGTAAGAGCACCTTGGAAGTCACCAGGGGTTACACAAATGGAAGAGATTATCATTGAAATATAATTTCAACAAAGGTGGTACAATGCTCTGTCCCGCTATGATGAAATGTGTCATTAAATATAGAAATAGATCAAGCACCTTCCCACTGAGATCCTCTGGTACCAAGTATCTAGGTGAGAAGCTGAATAGCTGTGAGAGCTCACAAATGTGAAGGAGGTGGGAGGGAAAAAATCCCTCACTAGGGAGATACACTTAACTAGACTTATAAATAGCCCAATCACAACTCGTTTGATTAATTTGGGGAAAAGGAGTAAAGGTGTTTTGCCAATTCATCAGATTTCATGCTTTCAAAGCAGTTGCTAATGTAAATATTAGCATCCAAAATGAACAAACTGTCTTTGGTAATTAAATGCCCTAATTTACAGGTTCCATTAGCAGAGAATAGAGATAATTTTCTCCTTAAATTAACTTTTCTCCCTTTTTACTTTCCCCTGCTTCAACCTGACAAGACAAGTGGAAATGTGTGTGCAGAAGGGTAGGGGAGAGCTTGCCCTCTCCTGCTGTGGGTTCAGAGGACTGACTGAGCTAGATCCTGAGGACAGTGCTCAGGGAGAGTAGGCGAGTGCCTGCCCCCAGGGACCTCAACTCCCAGTAGGTGTGTTAGGGTGAGCTCCATGTGAGAAATGGTTTCCGTAGCCTTTGGCCTTGGCCTGCAGTTGAGGTCATGGGTTATCCCATTGGCTATGGGAGATCCATCTTCTGTCTTCTGTCCCTATATTAGCAAGTATCCCTTGGAAGCCTGCACTGGGGGAGGTGACCAATGACCTGGATCCTGAGCCTGGCCCCTACTGCTAAATCATCCTATTCAGTCTTTGCAATACTTCTCCCTTTCAGAATTGCTCTTGTCCCATAGATTTCTCCCTAAGGACCCTAAGATTATAACCTAATGCTGAATGCCTTGGGTGGACTACCGGCTATGAAGTGCTGGCTGGTAGCCATTGAAGGCTAGGTGTGGGGTGTTCACATTCTCACAGGAGCTGGGGATTCAAAAGCCAGCATTAGCCAAGCTTAAGTGTATGGCTGGCTACCTGCCAGGATGTGGGGGGAGATATTTGGATAAGAGGGCCTAGCTTCACTCCTCAACTCAGATCCAGTTTCCCATTGTCCTATTTTATCTATTCAAACGGCAGCCCTGTCTCCTATGTATCCCTTTACGGGGGCACGTGAAAGAGGTAGGGTGCAAAATTCAAGAAAATGCAGAGTTGGCATTTGCACCTACCTAACAGCAAGCTCCTCCTTAAATGTGCACCCTAGGAGCCTCATCAGCTCACCCTGGTCCCTGCCTTTCCCTTCAACACCCCCAGGGAAGGTGGCAGAGCTATCAGCCCCATTCCCCTCCTGGTCCTCTGCTATAAACACTGAGCCAGGACACCTAGATCTTAATGTGAGAAGGTGCTAGAGAGCTCCCCTGGCCCAGCACCCTGATGTCCGGGGATGAGGCAGTTGGAGCCCAAGATACTCAGCCTGGATGCGATGGGGTGCCACAGAGAGACACTGAGGGAACTTACAGATGGGCTTGGTGGTTGAGCTCTTTGATTTTTAATAACTTAACCACCAAGCCCTGAGCAGCCCCACAGGGAAGCAAGACCTCCCCCTGTCCTCCCAAGGCCCCAGCACATGGGCAACTGGAGGAAGGCACAGACAGAAGGTTTGACAGGAGACTGGTTATTAAGGGACTTGGCAGGGGGTGGAGGGGTGCCACCAGAGCCCTTGCCCTGGCTGCATGGGCTCTCAGTGAAGTGTCCTCATTCATTAAAAATAAATAAGATTATCAAGAACTCAACAGGTACTCACATACCAAGAACCTACCATGTGTCTAGACTATTCTAGTTGTGAGTAAGAGATGGAATAGCAGACAAGTGTGAGACACAAGTTTTGGCCTTGAGGCATTGACTGTCAAGGAGAAAGAAAGGTGTGATGAGCTATTTGGGCATGTAAGTCAGAACCTGCTAGGGGAAGGATTCCTGGCACCACATGAGCAAGCGTATCAGTCAGAATAGGCTAGGTTATGCTGGGGTAACAAGTGACCCCAAACTATGCATGGCTCACAATAGCAACAGCTTGTATCGGACTCATTTCTAGCCCCCTCTCCATGGGCATCTGCACTCTGTTCTATACCATCTTCATGTTAGAACCCAGACTGATGAAACAGTCACTATCTAGGACCTTTCTGTTTGCTGTGATAGAGAGAAAGGAGAGAACTGGTTGCTAAAAGCAAAGAAAAAGACAAAGTAGTTGTGAATAATAATACAATCTCTCTTTTTTTTTTTTCTTCATTTCTTTATTTTTTATTGTTGGGGATTCATTGAGGGTACAATAAACCAGGTTACACTGATTGCATTTTTTAGGTAAAGTCCTTCTTACAGTTGTGTCTTGCGCCCAAAAAGTGTGGCACACACCAAAGCCCCACTCC
>CAUYPK010085386.1:0-27393 GCA_963574355.1 Loris lydekkerianus | reverse complement strand
CATCCCTTCATGATCAGAACACTTAAGAAAATTGGTATAGAAGGGACATTTCTTAAACTGATAGAGGCCATCTACAGCAAATCGACAGCCAATATAATGTTGAATGGAGTTAAATTGGAATCATTTCCACTCAGATCAGGAACCAGACAAGGCTGCCCATTGTCTCCATTGCTTTTTAACATTGTAATGGAAGTTTTAGCCACCGCAATTAGGGAAGAAAAGGCGATCAAGGATATCCACATAGGGTCAGAAGTGATCAAACTTTCGCTCTTCGCAGGTGATATGATTGTATATCTGGAAAACACTAGGGACTCTACTACAAGACCCTCAGAAGTGATCAAGGAATATAGCAGCATCTCAGGTTACAAAATCACCATCCATAAATTGGTAGCCTTTAAGGACTCTATCCCATTCACAGTAGTGACAAAGAAGATGAAATATTTGGGAGTTTATCCAACAAAGGATGTCAAAGATCTATGTAAAGAGAACTATGAAACTCTAAGAAAAGAGATAGCTAAGAATGTTAACTAATGGAAAAACATGACATGCTCATGGCTGGGAAGAATCAACATTGTTAAAATGTCCATACTAGCAAAAGCAATATACAATTTTAATGCAATCCCCATTAAAGCTCCACTGTCATACTTTAAAGATCTTGAAAAAACAATACTTCGTTTTATATGGAATCAGAAAAAGACCTCGAATAGCCAAGGAATTACTCAGCAATAAAAACAAAGCAGGAGGAATCACGCTACCAGACCTCAGAGTATACTACAAAGCAATAGTGACCAAACAGCATGGTATTGGCACAAAAACAGAGAAGTAGATGTCTGGAACAGAATAGAGAACCAAGAGATGAATCCAGCTACTTACCGTTATTTAATCTTTGACAAGCTAATTAAAAACATTCAATGGGGAAAAGATTCCCTATTTAACAAATGGTGCGGGGTGAACTGCCTGGCAACCTATAGAAGACTGAAACTGGACCCACACCTTTCACCATTAACCAAGATAGACTCTCACTGGATTAAAGATTTAAACTTAAGACATGAAACTATAAAAATACTAGAAGAGAGTGCAGGGAAAACCCTTGAAGAAATTGGGTTGGGCGAGTTTTTTATGAGGAAGACCCCCTGGGCAATTGAAGCAACTTCAAAAATACACTATTGGGACTTGATCAAACTAAAAAGCTTCTGCACAGCCAAGAACACAGAAAGTAAAGCAAGCAGCCCTCAGAATAAGAGAAGATATTTGCAGGTTATGTCTCCGACAAAGGTTTAATAACTAAAATGCACAGAGAACTCAAATGCATTAGCAAGAAAAAAGCAAGGGATCCCATCGCAGGCTGGGCAAGGACCTTGAAGAGAAACTTCTCTAAAGAAGACAGGCGTGTGGCCTTCAGACACATGAAAAAATGCTCATCATCTTTAATAATCAGAGAAATGCAAATCAAAACTACTTTGAGATATCATTTAACTCCAGTGAGACTAACCTATACCACAAAATCCCAAGACCAGAGACATTGGTGTGGATGTGGAGAAAAGGGAACACTTGTGCACTGCTAGTGGGAATGCAAATTACCATATATACTCGAGTATAAGCCGAGTTTTTTTGGCACAAAATTTGTGCCAAAAAACCCGAACTCGACACAAATTTTGTGCCGGAAAAACTCGGCTTATACTCGAGTATATACGGTAATACATTGGTTTTGGAAAGATATATGGAGAACACTTAGAGATCTACAAATAGATCTGCCATTCAATCCCGTAATTCCTCTACTGGGCAATATACCCAGAAGACCAAAAATCAAATCATAATGAAGATACTTGTACAAGAATGTTCATTGCAGCCCTATTCATAATTAGTAAGTCATGGAAAAAGCCCAAATGCCCATCGATCCACAAATGGATTAATAAATTGTGGTATATGTACACCATGGAATACTATGTAGCCTTAAAGAAAGATGGAGATTTTACCTCTTCCATGTTTACATGGATTGAGCTGGAACATATTCTTCTTAGTAAAGTGTCTCAAGAATGGAAGAAAAAGTACCCAATGTACTCACCCCTACTATGAAACTAATTTAGGACCTTCACATGAAAGCTATAACCCAGCTACAACCTAAGAATAGGGGGAAAGGGGAAAGGGTGGGGATGGAGGGGGGAGCGAGGGAGATTGTTAGGATTACACCTGTGGTGCATCTTACAAGGGTATATGTGAAACTCAGTAAATGTGGAATGTAAATGTCTTAGCAAAATAAGTAAGAAAATGCCAGGAAGACTATGTTAACCAGTGTGATGAAAATGTGTCAAACAGTCTATGAACCAAGTGTATGGTGTCCCATGATCATATTAATGTACACAGCTATGATTTAATTTAAAAAAAAAAAAAAGAATTCATAACATTTCAGAGGGAATACCCTCTCTGGGGTCATAATTCTGACTTCTGATGAGAACTTTCCTGACGCTCATACATTTTATGTCTTTCATACTTATGCAGACTATTAGCACAATTACATATGCATTTCAGTATCTAAATAATGTATAAAACTAAGTTTTGATTAAAGGATAGCATGTTTTAAAAAAATAAATGATAATAAGATAATGAACTGTATATATCTATGAAGCTAATATTGAGAAATATTCTAAAATAATAGATGGATTTATTGAAGCATTTTTAAAAATTATACTTTCAATAATCTACTTTTCATTAGTTTATTCAATCTATGTACACAGCCATAAACCTACTTTGTACCATGTACCAGATTTCACTCAGAAAATGAAAGTCATGTAATAGCCACATAAATCTATTGGCTCACACAAACATTTACAGAAAAAAATCCCAAATCTTTATAATAAAAAAACTGAACATATAGAAAAATCTTACAGAGTTTGGTGTAAGAGTGGCTTTCTTAGACCCAACTGCAAGACCCAGAGTCACCAGCTCCAGACAGGCACCAAATGGCCAACTAGAGGCATCTTCCCAGCAGGCTTTCCCAGGAAATCAGGGAGAAGCCTGGTCAGTCACTGCCACCTGAATTGTTCCACTCAGAAACAGGATTGTAAAGGCACAATTTGACAGCATTGGACACCCGGAGCAGAAAAGATAAGGGAGCCAGCAGGAGGAGCCGGTGAAGGCAAGCATGGTAACCCAGAGGCAGAGCCTGCAAGTGGCATACTTGGAGGTTAGTGTCTTGGAAAACATCTACCACCCCTCACATCCCCATGCAGGGTGGATAGGAAACCAACCTGATTTACAGGCGGGTCTGTCCCACCAGGCGGAGGGCATGGATTGGGGCAAATAGGAGCTGGGGACCTGCTGTGCTGTCAGGTGCACTAATGCTGACCCTTTCAGGGAGAGCTAGATAGGGAATGGTATATACCCCAGCTTCCTGGGGGCAAAGTGGTAACTTAAGGCTGGGCACTCCCCTCACAGAGTGCAGGCAAGTCTGGGTGTAGTGTTGGGTCAGTAGGGGGTCAGTGGCTTAAGGAGCACTGGGGGGACACTGCCCACCACTCCAATTTAGCAAGGCACAGGGGAAGGCATGGAGATTACTGAGGTCCTGAGTCTGCTGATGCCCACGTTGGCCCCCATCTGGGCAGCTTCCCAGAGACTCTGAGGCCCTGTGAGTTGACCAGCAGCAGCTGGCTTTGGCTCCAATATCCAAGCTCAGGCAGCCATTTGGGGGTTGATCTCACAGCTCTCCCAAGGAGATCAGGGAGACTCCACAGTCCTCCTTTCATTCCCTGGGTCCCCTTTGGATTACTGAGGCATGATCCCAAATCGAAACAGCCCTGTCTCCTTACCCATTCCACAGTTAGCACTCTACTGCTATGACAGCAATACAGTTTTATCAAAACTTGGTCTTGAAATTTAATAAATGCGAAGATTAGGTCAGAAATCACTAAAACAGCTTGCCTGGACATTTCTAGTGTTGTGTTCATTAGCCATAAGCTTAAATTCAGGCTTTTAGCAATGCCTTCTGGTTTTAGAGAAATTCTGACAAGATTAACAACTATTTTTCAAATAAATCAGAATGCTTCTGAAGACGAATCAAGAGCAATATTAGCAAATGTTTACAGTGAAAATTTTATTATAAAACAGTTTGTGCTTTCATGAACCTTAGAATACTGTGGTGGTTTTCTTGCTGCTTTACTGAGATTCGTGTAGCTATGGAGAATCCTCTTATTCTACTATGGATAAAAAACATTGAAAAAGAATAATCTCCATTTTCAGCTCCACATTTCCAAACTTTGATAGTCTGGGAAATGAAATAAGTAGAAACTCATTGTTGAAATTCAGATATTGGAACCTATGTTTTTGACCATCTTTTATAATAAATAGACATATGCTAGTTTAGTACATTGATTTATTTTTATGGTTCCACTGGCCATTTCTGTAGTTGGTTCCTATGACAATCACTCATTCAATATATATGGAATTTCTGTTTGTCCGACAGTATTAAGTCTACCTTAGGAGTAATCTAAGTAAGACAAGTCTTTGATCTCAAGTGGTCTACAGTCAATTATGGAAGACAGCTGAATAAAGCAAGGAGTCTAGAAGAATATCAGAAGCTCCTGCCCCCCCGGCTGTTGAGTTTCTCCCCTAGTGATCATTTTCTCTCTGGTATTGCACTGCTACTTGTCTGTGGAGCCCTCTGTCAGTCGCTCTTTGGGTATGCTCCCTGCGTGGTATATGACATTTATTTTTAGTCTTTTCCTTATTTTTTCTGGTCCTGACTTCCTGTTCCATCTCTGAAAGCCACTTCCACCTACAGTCTAGACACGAAGCTCTTGAAATTACTTCTAATTCTATGATTTACATGTTTGTGAAAAAACCGGGGGGGGGGTGCGGTGAGGGGGAGAGCCAGAAGGAGAGGCATATGTTTCACATAAAAGTTAAAGGCTGAATATAGCTCTTTGCTGGGGAAATTTTTATAGAGCAAGTTTACAAAATTATACCCAGCAAAAGGAGAAGACCTTTTAAAAGCATTAAATAAAAATATAGAAAATAATTCAAAGCATTAAAGTCTTGGGTAAAATGGACTTAAAATGGATGAGCAAATTTCAGTATAAGGAAAACTGTGTCCATTTCTCCATATCAGTGGACAACAATATCTGTGGCTCAAGGAGTAGAGTGCCGGTACTATATACCAGAGGTGATAAGTTCAAGCCTGGCTCTGGCCAAAATCTTCAAAAAAAGAAAAACAAACAAACAACTGAGGACTCATTTACACATATTTTGGCTTCCAGTTAGCCTTAATGCAAGAGCTTCAGATTAAGCAGCTCAGTTCCACCACCAAAATTATGAAGGTTTATGTTTATTACTACAACAGAGTTATGAAATGTGATTTTTCTATTCCTTTGCATTTTATATTTTGGTATTTCTTACTGTGTATATTGAAGAGAAGAGAATACAAATGATCAGGATGAAATCATACTAGTTTTCCTGCATGAGCAATACTTCTAGCAAGAGTTTGTCTTGCATTAGTTTGGATTTAAAAAAGCCAGTGGATTTGTTCACCTATCTTATATTTAAGAGCAATAGTTTGGTAAAATTTTAATAAAAATACTATTCAGATTATTTTAACCTAAGCATACGAGGAAGGTTTGATGCTTTGTTTCTTGGAAAGCACTGCGTGAGTAACCAAAATTGGGTTTTGTTTAATTTTCACAAAAGGGAGGCCGAAGAAAGGAGGGGTGGCAGTGGCAAAAAAGAAAATAATTGCTACGGAAGAGAGTTGGTTCTTCCTGTTTTTTTCTACCTTTGCAGAATATATTTGAAGGAAAAGCATTGGCTATAATTTTCAGGCCTTGCCTCTATGTAGCTAATAAACACAATTTGAAAGTAAAACCTTCCAAAAGTTTCTAAAACACAATACATTTTTGTGGGCTAGAAAGCTAATATGAGCCTGGCTGAGGTTTAAGAAATCGTTCCTCTAACCTGGGTGGCCCTCACAGCTCACCACAGCATGGTACAGCAGACAACCCAACCAACAATGCCAATGAAATGTATTTTCCAATTTAAGAAACAACTTCCGGATTTTAAAATTAAATCAAGACTTTTTTCCCCAAGAATATAATCTATTTTACAGGAATTATCATTAATATGTGTTTTTATCCAAATACTGGATATGTTAAAAAAAAAAAAAAAAAACCATTCTGTTGTGAGTTTAGTGGAAGGACGTGCTGCTGTGGCATCTGGCATACTGTCATGAACCGAATATTTCTGTCCCCCTATACATGTGTAGAAGCCCTAACATCCACTGTGATGGTGTTAGGACATACTAGGACAAGGTAAGGTGGGAGTTCTCACCATGGGATTAGGAGGAAGAGAGCAGAGAGCTTTCTGTCCCTCCCTCTCCTCCCCTCACCTGGGAGGATACAGCCAGAGGGTGGTTTACTCTGTGTAGTGTAGTTATAAAGAAATATTGAAAGCTGGGTAATTTATAAAGAAAACAAGTTTATTTGGCTCATAATTTTCATGTCCGGAAAAGTTCAAGACTGGGTCTCTGCATCTGTTTAGATTCCACAGGCCACTCCACTCACAGCAGAAGATGAAGGGTAGCTTGTTTGGGGCAAAGATTACATGGCAAGAGAGAGAAAAAGCAAGAAAGGAGAGGCACCAGTCTCTTTTAAACAATCAGCTCTCTCTCTCTCCACCTCCCCCACCTCAGGCAAGGCATTAAACATTCACAAGGGGTCCACCCCTATGACCCAAGTAGCTCCCCATAGGCCCCATGTCCAACATTAGGAATCAAATTCCGACATGAACAAACATCTAAACTAACTTGCAGTGGCTGTCTGCAAATCGGGAAGAGAGCCCTCAGCAAGAACTGAATCTAACAGTACTTTGCTCTTGGACTTACAAGTCTTAAGAACTGTGAGAAATAAATGTCTTTGTTTGAGCTTCCCAGTATATAGTATTTTGAAATGGCGACCTGAGCTAAGATACACCAGTGCTGTGCATTCATCCAAGCCCTTTGCTTATTCTAGAGATATGACTAGGACAAAATGTCCATTGATCAGACAAAGCTCTCTTCTCAAAATTCATTATCCATTCCTCTGAACAAATGAACCTGCTACTTATTCTCTTGGGCTCTAGAAAGGAATTTCAAAAGGATTTTTAAAACTCAAAGCCATCCAAATTATTTTGTTCTGAACATGTGGGCTCTTACAGAAGAGTACTTTTTGGATGCTGTCTAGCAGAGTGCCAGTGTACTTATGTCCTTCAGAAAGACTTTATGATAATGATAGTAGTTAAAAGAAAATAGTCCTTCATTCTTAACTGTTTATTAGCCTTATTTGTTCCGCCAGTCCTCATGTCTCTGTGACTCAGGCTATGCTACAAAACTTCACTGAGAGCTCAAATACTTAAAGCAGTGTGCTTCCTAGGAGATAACCAATGATAAGTGTCTGTGGAGAGACACAGTTTGCCAATTAGGATGAATGTGCTGTCTTTGTTAAAGATTCAGGGTTCCTAGCCCTGATTTGTAGAGTTGAAAGCTGACACATCTTTGGAACTATGAGATTTGTTTATTTGATAGTTGACTAGTTTATTTTGATATCCTTTGAAATTCTTTACTGAATACTTTCTATTAGAATTTTCACATGCAAATATGGAGAGTCTCCCCAAAGTCACCATCCATAGGGAAAATGGAAAATTGTAGCTCAATGTCCCTTTATTTACAAAATATTCATTACAGAATTTTATATAATATTTACAAAATATTCTCTACATGTTGGCCACCTCTTTGTAAAATTTTGCAATGAATATTTTGTAAATAAATGTACATTTAGCTATGGTTTCCCATTTTCCCTATGTTGGGCGACTTTAGGTACAACTTTTGGGACACCCTGTATTGTTAGCTTATTGTGTTCCAATCAATATCCTGGGTATGTTCACCTCACCAGATACCCAGGTAAAATTCTTATTGATTCATTGATAGTGGATTCAGATGGAAAATATCATCTGGTATGAAGAAGACCTTGATGCTCTGACATAGATTGTTCTGGCATGTTCCCAAACACTCACAGAATGGGTTGACTAGGGAGCTAGAGCTGGGTGATATTAGAGGCAGGAAGACTACAGAAGGATCAAAGGAATAGGATATATTTAAAAATTTCTGTGTCACTCTTCCTTTAAAACCTGTTATCCACTTCCTCTCTTCTTTCACCCCCACCCTGCCCCACTAAAGCTGTTTATAATGGATGAGGCTGATTTGTCAGAACCACAGGCCTCCTGTAGGCCACAGTAGTGATGAGATGCCTGTTCATCCTCTGCCCCCGCAGCTCACTGACCTCGCTTCCTGGATTGTTTACTCTCTGGCTCTATTATAGTGGCCTAGGGCTTTTTCCTACATTCTAGAAAGGGGATGGGGGTCTTTAAATAAACCCAACTTGTGCATTTGCACTGCTCAGTGCTGATTTTTGTTTACTCTCATCTTTAGAAACTTCTCAACAATTTTTTATCTCGATTCACTCCATGCCAATGTAAGCCCTACTCTGATTTCCATTCTGGGTTTTGTTTTTCCAATTCAACCCCCCATGCTTTCTTCATGTTATGTTAGCCAATTTTTGGTTTCCTTTTCATGAATCCTTAACTCTAGGTCATCTCTACAGGGGAGTGGAGACCACTGAGATTGTAGATGCCCAGAAACTGCCCATCCAAACACTGCCAAAGGCAAGTGACCTTGAGCGGTAATGTTCTCCTTTGCTCTTAGATTCCTCATCTCTGAGGTGAGGGCGTTAGGCCTCCACAGAAGTCTTCTAAAATTTCCATGGGTCTGTGACTGTTTCTATACCACTTGTTCATCTTGTAATTCAGTTTTTAATGCTCATTTTGTGTCAGCTCCAACCTCCCAACCTTCCCCCTGCAATATGCATACTGTTCACCAGTCTGAAATTAATTCTGATTTCAGCTTTTTTTTTTTTTAATTTTTAATTTTTTTTTTTTTTTTGTAGAGACAGAGTCTCACTTTACCGCCCTTGGTAGAGTGCCGTGACGTCACAGGACTCACAGCAACCTCCAGCTCTTGGGCTTCTGCGATTCTCCTGCCTCAGCCTCCCTAGCAGCTGGGACTACAGCTCTTTAAAAGGGTTCTTAATGGACTGGACATGTCCTATCATGTAACTTTTTCAAGCGTGGGTTCTCTTGAAGGTAGTTCTGTTGCCTTGTATAAATTCTTAAAAGTTTCAATAAGGCTCTCTATTGACAGACACACCTGCTCCAAAACCTTCTTAGCATATATCATCCAGTTTTATAACTAACCTACTGGTAGGTTTTCCATTTTAAACACTCTGCTGTAGCCATAGAAATGCAACTTGGTACAGATTGAAGTCTGTGAAGTGAGCTGTCCCTATGAAGGGAATAAATTTCTCCACGCAACGTGATGGCACGAAGAAATAAAGGTTACAAATGCTTTTGTCAACCTCATCAAAGACAACCATCACATTTGTCTTTCCAAACATAAGGAAACTCCAAAATTAGAACTCAGCTTGTGAATACACATAAATACTTGTATAAAGGTGAAGAAATATGAGTAAGAGACAATGATATTTCTTTGCCAGGTTAGGTTATGAACACAAATAAGCCTGGGCTACAGAGATATCACTTGTAATATTTGCTGAAGATATAAGTTAAAAATCTTACCAGTTTTTCTTTTCTTATTATCTTTTCTTATTCTATGTGTTATATAAATACATATATTAGAACTATAGTAGATAGTACTTTCTGTAATTTATTTATTTTGGAAAAAGAAAACATTTGGAAAATAAGTGTTCAAAAACCAAAAATTCAAAACTTTCTATACAATACAAATAATTTCTTTCTGCTGTTAGAAATAAAAAAGATATAGTAAGAGATATTAGGTAAAATAAATTCCTCCTTAAAATGTAAATAGTGTAAAATTCTCAAAATGCAAACAAAGGTGACATTTTGAACACAAAACATTAATATTTTATTACTTATAGCATAAATATGGACATTTTTGGTCCTGTTTTGTCATACTTTAACATGAAGAGACAATATAAACACACATGATATTTGTGGAAACAGCAATAACACAAGAGGGTGAATTAGCAGAAATAAAATGTCACAGAGTTCAACTTTCAATGTCATTAACGTGGAGTTTGTATTTACTCACATGGCACTAACCAGTCCCGAGAGATTGCTTTGACATTAAATTAGAGATTTTAAAGCTTGCTGTGGATAAAGGTGATAATAAATAAAGGTAGAATAGTAAAAACGCAACAAAAATGTTCTTGAGTTAACCATTACATTGATGGGAGGGAGGGAGAATTTTATTTTTGCTGGGAACATTTGTAACACTATTTCTGTCCAAGCAGTAGAAGAAAATAATTCTACAGCTGTCTACCAGCGGTTCTTAAATTTTAGCATCTCATGATGACTTGTTAAAACACAAATTGCTGGATTCCACTCTCAGAGTTTTCAAATCAATAGCCGATGCTGCTTATTCAGGAACCCCACTTTGAGAACTACTACTATGGTATACGACACCCCAAAGTCACCTAGTATTATCCCTACACCCTGCACAGGTGGTGAACAAACCATAAATCATGAGCCATGACTACTGGGCCTCCACTAGGTAGTGGTGGAGGGACTGAGGGATAAATCAGGGAGCCTCATGATAAGCTTCCTGATAGGAAGAACGAAATTAAAATTGTTCATCCCTGGTCACAGGTAAGGTTTTGATAACAGGGGTTATGCAATTGGTGTAGATCTGTTTGTTTTCCACCTTTCCCTACACACACAGGCTCTTAGAGAAACTTAGTGTTGATGTGATTGTGGGTATCAGATTTCTCAGCACTTCTCAAACTAAGCAGAGAGGACAGAATTCTATCCAAGAGAGATGGTGGCCTAAGCAGAGGAAGGGGATGGGGAAATGGTGGTCAAGGTGCAGGACAGCTTCCTTTTATTCTTCTGTCTCTGCCAGCTGACATTTGGTGCAAATGGACCTTTTGTAAAAATTGCGTAGACTAACATGTGCTAACTTTTGCCTTTGCACTGTCTTAAAACACTGTATGATGCTGGGAAAATTACTTCATCTACACAAGCCTTCATTTTCTAATTTTTAACATGGGGCTGAGAAGTATATCTCCAGTGCAATTCTTTTTTTTTTTTTTTTTTTTGAGGAATAAGTTAATAAATGTATCTGTACTCTAAAATGAATTACAAGTCCAAGAAATGAAAAATTAGGAAAACATATCTGTGTTAACTTTTTCGAATATTACTGGATTTTAATATTTTAGTAGCTAAAAAGTGCCAATTTTTTTTATTGATATTCTTCTATTCAATAAGACAGACACTCTAAATTGTAAGAATAACATATTTGTCTATACCCCCTTCCAGGTATGGGATTCAGTGAAGTTATTTTCATTTAAAAATTTTAAAATATTCTTAATAGGCATTTTTTCTTTTTCATGAAATGTTTTTGACACTAACAAGTGAACTGTAGGACAACTAGGTATTTTCTATTGATGATTACCCGATCTTTCTATCTTTCTGTCAGATTGACTCTGTTGATTATTCACTACTTAAAATTCTTTCTTCTTAATTTTTACCCAAATGTTATATCATTTTCTTTTTCATTTCTTTCTTCTCTGGCCACTCTTTCACAGTCTCTTCTCTGAGTTTCCCTTTTACCATTACTTTTTAATGTCAGAGTTCCACACTTTTAGTTCTCAAGAGCTTCTGTTCTCATTCTCTATGCTGTCTTTAGCATTCTTATTCTACCAGTTATGGAAGGAATGTTTGAGTCTCCCAAAATTTTTATGTTGAAGCTCTAATCCCCAGTGTGTCTGTTTTTGAAGATGGAACCTCCAAGGAAGTAATTAAGGCTAACGTCAGACCGGTGGAGCCTTCATCCAACATGATTGAAATCCTTACCAGGAGAGGCACTGGAGAGTTGCCTTCCCTCTATGCACACCTGCACGGAAAAGGCTACAGTGAGAAGGCAAAGTCCGCCAGCTAGAAAGAGATCCCTTATCAGAAAGACAATTACTGGCACGTTGATCTTGAACATTTTTGCCTCCAGAATCGTGAGAAAATATATTTTCTGGCCTGTGACATTTTGCTATGGCAGTGTGAGCAGACTGATACCCCATCCCATAGCTAAGCTGGTGGGCAATAAACTTGGGCCTCTTCCTGCACTTAGCTGTGTGTTTATGATCCTGGAAGACAGCTCACACTCAGCATATCCAAACAGAATTCATTTTCTCTCCCTTCAAACCTGTACCTCTGTATGTGTTACTTACTTGCATGACTAATTCATGATCATCTATTCTGTCACCTAAGCTAAAAAGCTAGTGTAGGGACAGGTAAAAGTGTTTGGGCTTCCTTGCCCATGGCCTTGGGCATGAGATGAGATAAAGCTATCTGGGCTCTCCCGGCTACATCTCTGGACAGGTTGGATGGAATAGAAGGCTCCTTGTGCCTTTAGATAACTATTTACAATGGTGTTTATGTAACTTCTGCTTGGCATCTTGCCACTTTTGTTTCCTTAAGTATAAAGGTGTATGGGCCCTTCCCCTTGTGTGGATTGTAGATGGCAGGTGGCAGAACATAGATTGTGGGCTCTCCATGTAGCTTAACTACCCAGCCACCAGGAGCTGGACCAGGGAAGCTGCAGCGCTGGCTTCCCACCACCTGCTTCCGTGAACCAAACGAAAAGCATGTCATACACACCTTCCATGACAAAGTTTTTCTTCCATCTATCTGAAGTGAACTGTTTGTACAACAGTTGAGAATTGCTCTTTCTTCATAGGTCAGTTTTTTGCCCTCTTATGAGGTTCTTGATGACAAAACCCATGTCTTCATACTAGTTATCTCTAGAAAGAGATTCAGTGCCTGGCTGTTTGTAGGCATTCCATTGTGAGACAGTGGATGATTTGGAACACTTGACCACTTTGTCCACTATAACCCAATACCTTTGACCCAGCCAGAATGACTCCCATGCCAGGGCCTGATGGCCAATGGAAGCAAATTATGAAGCTGTCTTACCAGCCACCAAGCACCCTTCTTTGTCAGACTCACTTTGGGTATGTTTGAATCTCATCAATCTTATAACTTATCCTTTTAAACTTATAACTTGTCTCTAGTTTTTAGTCCTGTATTTCACACCCTTCCTCCTTGATTTACCAACTGATCTTAGTTTCCCCACCTTAAACCTTATACTCTTTAAGAACTTTAACATGAAATCCAAACTCTAGCTCTTCCTGTTCTTGGCATCTTGTGGAAATTCTTCCACACCAGCTCTGGCGCATAAGATTCAGGTTGTACCCTGGACAGACTCACTGCAATCCTCTTTGAGGTGATGAGTGAGCGGGCTCATATACATACTTCAATAACAATATTTATTGAATGTTTACTGTGGGCTAGGATCTGGCTAATCATTTTTACATAAACCATCTCTTCCCATTCATTTGTTACATAATCCCATAAGGGAGGTACTTATCCCCACTTTGCCCCTGAGGAAATTAAAGCTTAAGAAATTTATACAACTTATTGGCTAATAAGTAAGAGAGCAGGGACTAGAATCAAGTCAAAGTCTTACCTACCATGTTTTAAAAAACACAAACACGAGATTTGCCAATTGTCAACTTAGCAGATCAAATCTGAGCATCAGTTGTGTAATGTGAATACAGCTCAGGATACATCCTGTTGATGCTGCCTAAGTTATTTGTATAATGGAGTTCATAGGTTGATTGCTCATTGGCTCTGCAGTGTAACCACTAAAACCAAGAGCAAAAAGAATCTCAGTCCTGTAAGCCCATGTGGAATATAAAGTTTATTCTTTCAGAGAAATAGGATTAGAAGAGAATGTTTTTGTTACACATTAGAAGTGATTTAAGAAGCTTAATCACCCTCAGGCATGGGATAGGACTTCTCTTAATGCTTTTCAAGAGGAATGTCACGGGTTGAGTCCTCTGTCCTTAGTGCAGCTGTGAAGCATATAAAACAATTTGCCTGCTATAAAAAGCTCTGGTTTGTAATTGCAAATGTAACAGATTGACCAAATGCCACACCTGTGACTCTTAAGGAGTTCATTTAAAATAATAACCTATTTAGGAATAATCACCTAAAGTGTATCCTCTCTAAGCTTGTCCTGCAGGCAGGACACTTCAATTAGTTTAACAAGAGTGTTGTAAAAAGAAAATTTACAAACTGCTTATCACTTTCTTTTACAGTTGGTTGTTCTTGCAAATGTATGAATGTTATTAGGTTAATTTTGTTCTTTATCCTACTTTCTTTAATAAGAGGAAATGAAATTATGTCTTAAAGAGACACTCATTTCTCCATGGTCAAGCATGGTAGTGACTTTGCAGGGTGGGTTCTCAGAGGAGGTCAAAAGAATATTCGGGAGTGCCATGGAGAAGGAGTTGGGGAGCTCCTAAAAAAATGTTTTCTTTTCTATGAGCAACCGTGTACTTGATGTCACATGCTTTCACTCTATTCATGACTCTTTTCCCAGGCTCTTTTCTGTTGTTATCTTTCTTCCGTGTTACTAACAAATTAAAGCATCCGAAAGTTGAACAAGGAGTCTCAATGATGTGTGCACATACATTATTGAATGAAAAACTTAGAGGGACATACAACCCAAAATATACCATGTAAATGAATTCTTCGGATTAAAAAATTAACCTAATAACATTAGCCTTATATTAACACAATACATTATCAATAAATTTACATGCATATCTTCAGTTAAACATAAGTCTGTTTCCAGGTACACTCTCTTGATAGGCCTATGCAGGCAACGTGATAAAGCAAAATGGCCCATCACACCTAGAGATAGAAAAATTTTTTTGTCGTTAAGATACTAAACATAAATTTAAGACCAATTAATTTTAAATAAAAATCAACTAAGGGTTCTAAAAGTGACACCAAGAATTTAGTGCAAGAATTCCTTGCATAGATTCTTTGTCCCCCAAAGATTCTACGACCTTTGATGGGAAACACATGTAGCTTCTTTCTGACGTCTGCGCTAATGAAAATTTATCACTGTCTTTAAATTATAAGACAAGGAAGGCCACCACAACATTATTAGCAGTATCTGCAATTGTGTCACCAACAGAAATCACGAATATTTTCATAGCAATTACTGTTATGACAAATATCTTGAAATATTGTCATTCTTATTATTACTTTGAAATTGAGAGTTATTAAATGAATCATTTAATATTGTTTTTTTTTTTTTCAGTTTCTGGCCAGGGCTGGATTTGAACCTGCCACCTCTGGCATATGGGGCTGGTGCCCTACTCCTTTGAGCTACAGGCACTGCCCTAATATTCTTAATTATTAATGAAGATGCACATATATTATTATTAGGAGGAAATTGAAATTGCCAATATTTGTGCATTTTGTAAACATTTTATCTAAAAATTTTTGTGTGGTTTGGACTAATATATTACCAGTATTTTATTAAAAATATTTCAATAACTCTATTTCAATAGTTTTATTTGTATTTCTTTTTATTCTGTAAACTCATTCATCTAAAAAAAGTTCCTTGGACTTCTCAAACTGGTGAGGTTTATTGTATAAAATAAGTTTCAGACTGCTATTGGCTAAGAGCTTTGGCTCTTCATTCTAACAGACGTTGGTTCCCCGTTTTATCACCTAATGGCCACGAGACTTTGAGTTTAATTTCTCTTTACCTTAGTTTCCTCAGCTGAAGCAAAATGAAAAATACACAGCAATTTCCTCATAGAACTAAGGGAAATTCTTTGTGCTTAATGTGATAAGTATTCAATAAACATGTTATGACTTCCCTACCATTCCTCCTATTTCTTTCTCTTTTTTTGACAGAGTTTCAAACTTTAGGGCAAAAGTTTGAAACTCTGTCAAAAAAAAAAAAATTAAAAAAAAAAAAAGCATCACAGCTCACAGCAACGTGAAACTGCTAGGCTTAAGCAATTCTCTTGCCTCAGCCTCCCAAGTAGCTGAGACTGCAGCACCTGCCACAACGCCCGGCTATTTTTTGGTTGTAGTTGTTGTTGTTTGGCAGGCCGGGGATGGATTTGAACCTGCCAGGTCAGGTGTATGTGGCTGGTGCCCTAGCTGCTGAGCTACAGGCACCATGCCATTCCTCCTCTTTCTAACCACCGTTTTATTTTTATTTAAAAAATTTCAATAAAGGTGTTGTGTGTGTGCGTGTATTTAAATGACTTCATAGTTATGAGTTGAATTTTGTCACCCAAAAAAGACACATTGAAATTCTGAGCCCCAGTGACTTCACAGTGTGAACTTATTTGAACACAGATTTTTTTTTTCTTACTGTTGCGGATTCATTGAGGGTACACAGAACCAGGTTACATTGATCGCGTTTGTTAGATAAGGACCCTCTTATGTTTTTGTCCTGCCCCCGAAAGGTGTGCCACACCCCCTGATGAACACAGATTCTTTACCGTTTATCAAAGTGAAATAGGTCATTACGGTGAGTGTTAATCCCCTGTAGCTGGTGTCTTTACAAAAAGGGGAAAGGGAAACATGCAATAGACAGGTGCAGAGGATATGATAAGAAGACCCACAGGATGTGAAGAGAGAAAATTGGAGCCAGGACTCCACGAGCCTCCTGAAGACAGGGAGGGACAAGGAATGATTCTCTCAGAGGTTTCAGCGGGAGCAGGGCTTGCTGACACCTGCATTTCACACTTCCAGCCTCCAGAACTGAGACAGTAGTAAATTTCTGTTGCATTAAGTCACCCAGGTTTTGGTATGTTGCTATGGCAGCCTCGGGAAACTAATAAAACAGTATTTTATATTACTTTAAATTTCCATTTCCTTGTGTGTATACCGTATACGTTTTTGAACACAATGTGGTTTCTATTTTATGTATAGATGATGACATACACGCATATGCGTTTCTCTATTTTTATATAAATCCTTAAGCTAAATTTTTTACTTCCTAAATTAATTTAGAAATTTGATTTTCAGAATCATTATAAAAGGGAAATATTTAATGTGCAATGGTGTCAGATTATCCCGATGATTAACCATTACAAAATGCAGCATGTATCAATGGTATTTGATTCTTCATCGGTTAGAGCAACACACTCATCTGAATTTGTCATGAAATCCTACACTTTTACAATAAAATCTAGGACCACTGACTGTATAGAATGATGTCACTGAAAGGACTTACCTGAAAAGTCCTTTCCAGGAGGAGCTGTTATGGAAGAATCAATTTCCCTCATTCCGAAAGGGTGGGATTATGATTAAATTGATGTTTCATCTCACATGGCGTCTCATTCTTACCACTATTCTAAGGGCCAGAAGGGGTGGCAAGGAATTACTTTCCACTTGTGGAGTTCTTTAAGTAAACACTAAAACCCAAGAAAAACCTGAAAAGAATTTTTCAGTGCAAACTTTTCAGAGAATAATAATATGTCCTCATAGCTAAGATTCACATTCATCTGGAAAACTATATTTTATAGGCTTCTGAACTGTGGACATAATGACCAAGTTAAGACACACACAATGTTGCTGATGCCTGGTGACCTCAGCTATAGGTGAAAGAAAAGCTCCTGTTTGTTGGAGCAGGATTTGAGTGTCCTTGAATTTAGTGACACAAAAGTCTGCTATGTAATATATCATTTCTTTCATACGGTTCTTTTTTGTACAGTTAGAAAAAAGTTTTCTAATGTTTTTCCTTTTGCTTGGGATATGACATTTTCCATTTAATCTTATTTTGATAATGTTTGACTGTACATTAAGAAATATATAACATATGAAAAATCACACAACAGCATCTATAGTCACATTTTTCATTCAGACAATTTTCAGTAGAAATAAAAATAAGATCCCCTTCTAACTCTAGCATTCCATATGCTATGTGTCCGGTCTTGTTGAGAACCGATAAAAGAATAAAGAACAGTTCACAAAATGGGGGTGTGGTGGGGGGAAAGCCTGATAATTTTAATCTTTGGTTGCTGAAGAAATATTTTAAAAACATTGAAAAAGTGGTAACTTCAAATCATTCACTACCTGAAAAATGCTAAAGGACTTCTGCTTTACTTAAAAAGGATTAGCTTCTATGAGAATTGCCCTCTTGCTGTAAGCAATTATAACCCCCCCCAAATAACCATAAAATAATTATTTTCAAACATCAAATGCTTAGACAGCATAAGAAGGTGATTCCGAAAAGAAGGGGAAATTGAGCCCTAAGCCTGCCCAAGTCACTGTGTGATGGCAGCTTTCAGAGCACAGAGCAGGGAGCGGGGACCCTGGCAAATCCAGGGTGACTTGCTGACTCCAGGAGGCAGAATTTCAGAGGGAGGTATGGGCAAAAGGCATGTGTCTAAATGTAGAGAGGAGGGAGCTGTACAGAGAGGAAGCTTAGGAGCTCTACAAAGAGAGTCTGGTCTTGGGCTGAGATTGACTCAGGAAGGGAGAACTCCTCCATGCACCAGAAACATTCCCCACCCATGGCAGAATACTGTATTTGTTTCCAACAGCTAGAGAGGAAAAAGAAAAATCTCAAAATACAAGGGGCTTTGAGTCAGTATTCAGAAGACTATTCCTCATCTTTAAAATTTCTGTAAAGGCTGCTCTGAATCTTGACTCTCAAGGCTTAAAAGGAAGCCTCGAAATGATTCTAAGTAACTCAGTTGTATGCAAGAACAAAATCCAACACTCTCTAGAAATACAACAGAATTCAGCACTCCAAATGTAAACTTCATGTTTAGCATCCAATTAAAAATCACCAGGGCTACAAAGAAGCAGAAAAATAGATCTCAAAGAGAAGAAAATAAAATCAATTAATATCAATAAAAGAAATTGAAAGCTTCAGATCAATTGCTTTAAACAGTGATTGTACATACCGCAAATACTACTATGCGCATCAGCTTCCTAAGGAGGTCTCCCCGGCAACTCTACTTTAAATACTCTGCCCTTCCACCCCACTCCCCTGCCCAGTCCTTCTTCCTATTCCACTTTCTCTCCTGGTCTGTTTTTCTAATAGCCTTCACTTTTCTAGGACTATACATAAAAGTTTTTTTTTTTTTTTTTTAATTTTTAAAATGTATTTAAAATCTATTAAATCTATTTGTTTATTGATTTAATTTGTCATTTATTTCTCTCCCTTTAATTTTCTCTAGAATGTAAACTCTGTGACAACTGAGAACTTCATCTGTCTGTTCACTGGTAGCCCTCAGAGCCAAGAAGGGTACCTGGAACATGGTAGGAACACAGTCAATTTGCTACAGGCAAGAAAAAGCTATTGGTCACTTTTTTTGCTTATAAAATTGTGCTACATTTCTGGAAGCCAGGAAGGCTTACGAAAGCGTCACGCTTGACCTCAAATTCTTTGGTGCCATGCACCTTGTAACTAAGTAAACTTTTTCTTTCTTTGACAATGCAAATTGGAAATCAATTCCTACAGATCTCTTCTTTTCCCTCCAGTTTAAAATCACTTGAATTGTCTCTTTAATTAAGGATTTGGATAAATAATGTTTATTCAAAACAAAAGTATTAAAGAAATACTAATGCAATGTGAATGGATCTCAGTGAGACTTGATTTTTTAAAAATGTTTCTTCTGTGTATATCCTACTTCCTAAAAGAGCTTAAGCATACTTGCAATAAAATCATTATGAGGACTCTTTGGAAAGTACACAAGTATTGTTAATATGATTTTTTTATAGTGCATGGCTGGATACTTTCCGGACAGACCTCATGTATGATAGTTACAATAAATATTAGTAAAGAAGGTAATGAGATGCCAGTTAGAAAAAAAGGAAGTGATAATTTTGGCAAAATAATGGAACGGGATATTTTGAGTACGAAATTTGGTTCTAAGCTTCTTTCAAGCTGTTGGAAGAAGGAAGTATAAATATAATGTGTAATTATTCTTATTAAAAATGAAACAAGCCCGGTGCAGTGGTGCATGTCAATAGTCCCAGCTACTCAGGAAGCTGAGGCAGGAGGTTTGCTGGAACCCAGAGGTTTGATTCTGTAGTGTGCAAAAATTATTTACAATGCCTGTAAATAGCCACTGTGCTCCAGTCTGGGCAACATAGCAAGATCTCATTTAACACAAATAGTAACAAAAAAAAGTGTATAATATTGTCTAAAGAGACAAACATTAGGTTTTTGAAATTTAACTTCAAGCAAAATTTGCCACCTCAAATCCTTACAGAGGGTCATTATATAAGAGATATTGTCTTCAAATCCAATTTCATAGAAGGTGTATTAAATAGTCTTTTGAGATAATTTCTAGAGGAAATTGAAGTTTATCATTAAATAAAGTTACTAATAAATAGTTACTAAGTTGAAGCATTCATATATAAAGCTACAGCAAGTTACTGATGAAATAAATTGATGCAAGAATATGTCATCAAAAACACCAAATTATTTTTCTCAAATATTATTTGTATCCACATGACAATTATCTCAAAACTGAGCTCCCTGTAGAATGAAGATTTTCTGCAGCAGTAATCAGAATGACATTGGTAAGTCTTATGTATGAAAAAGTTGGCAAAGCCAGCAATCTGTTCTAAAAGCTTAAAGATTGATTTGCATTTTAACTTTGAAGAAAGGCCAACCTCCTTCTGCATGTGAAATATGAAATACAAGTGAGCAAGAAAGTAAGCCAACTTTTTCTAAAAAGAACTCTTAATTTATTAAAATGGTTGTTCATTATAGACGATTTTGCTTTGACTAATAATAGAGGTTTATTATAAGAGATGATTTGTCTTGACAAATTTTATGGGCAGATACTATCATTCAATTATTTGTACCATAAGATAATCTTGGTATGATTTCTACAAACTGCTTGGTTTTGAGTAACATTGCACCCCAGTGAACCAGCCAGAATGAATAACTTGCTAAGGTTAATTCTCAAGATAGCTGAATTCAAGACTTTTTAAGTAAAACTTTGTTTTTAATGTAAGTTGGACAACTGTACACCATTTTTTAATTTATTTTGAAGCCCAGAATTTGAGTATTTATTCAATAATTGAAGATAGATCTTGAGAGAAAGGGAATTACTCTGATCAGATGCATTATGAAGTTAGGCCAGTCAAGTTTTTTTAAAGATGGCTACCTTAAAACTATTTTTAGCAAATGGTCATGTGAAAGAAAAAGCTTTGATAAAATAATTATCAGTTGCCTATAATACTTTTTTAAAATAACCTGCTAGAAACTCTGTGAAAAACTGAAGGTCTGGCTGGGCATGGTGGCTCATGCCTGTAATCCTATCACCCTGGGAGGCCGAAGGCGGGTCGATTGCTTGAACTCAGGAGTTCCAGACTAGCCTGAGCAAGAACGAGACCCTGTCTCTAGTAAAAATAGAAAAACTAGCCATGCATGGTGACAGGCACCTGTAGTCGCAGGTACTTGGAAGCTGAGGTAAGAGGATTGCTCAAGCCCAAGAGTCTGAGTTGCTGTGAGCCACCATGACAGCATGGTAACTCTACCCAGGGGGACAGAGTGAGATTCTGTCTCAAAAACAAACAAACAAAACCCCAAACACCCTGAAGGTCTTATGGAATAAAGAGGTATTTAAAATGAGCTTCTAATCTACTTACTTGGTGTCTCCTAATATAGCCCACTCCATGCAGATGGTTTAGTGAGTGTGAAGAGGCGGTCCATATTGAAAATCATATGTATTTTTGTGAATGAGTGTTCTTAATTTAATTAATTTAGGAAAAGATAGAAACACTTTAACACATCTCTTGAGTTCCTGTAAAGCTTACTGTTTTTTTCAGTGGGAGACAATTTCAGCTTGCCTCTCTGCTGAATTTTGAGGAATAGTCATTTGAGGTTCTTAATCTTCCATAGATTGACAAAAATGTCATTATATTATTTTCCGTTAGTCACAGGTTAGTTAAAGTGAATCTTCACCTATTTCCCTTTCTAAAATCCCACCAAGATGATGGTAAAGAAATTTTTAATCACAAAAAAGAAACAATAGCAAATGGCAGAAGTCACCAAATGAAGCAAATGAAGGAAGCATAATGGGCTCCATCGGGGGAAGAAGTGCCTGTACTGTGGCAGGGTGAGCTGAGCTGGACTGATATAAACAGAAGAATTTGTTTGCATGTGTACCTGAACATATCTTGTTTTATTGTGCTTATTTTATTATGCTTTATTATGCTTTGCAGTTATTATATTTTTTACAAATTTAATGTTTGTGGCCATGCTGCATTGAGCAAGTCTATTGGTACCATTTTTCCAATAGCATGTACTCACTTGTGTCACATTTGGATAACTCTCTCAGAATTTCACATTTTTTCATTATTATTATATCTGTTAGGATGATCTGTGATTAGTAATTTTTGATGATATTATAATTGTTTTGGGGTGCAATGGACGATACCCATGGTGAACTAAATTGATAAATGTATACGTTCTCATTAATTCCCCTGTCTCTCTCCTGCTCCTTGGGCCTCCCTATTCCATGAGACACAACAATATTAAATTAGGCTAATTAGTAACCATATTATGGACTCTAAAAGGAGGGGTCATGCATTAAATCAAAATCCAGAAAAGATTAAGCTTAGAGATAAGACCATATCAGAGCCAAGATGGGCCAAAAAATTAGGCCTCTTGTTGAATGATAAGAAAGCAAAACAGCCTTGTTGCTGATATAGAGAAAAGGTTAGTGGCCTAGATAGAAAATAAAACCAGCCACAATATTCCCTTAAACAAAACCTAATTCAGAGCAAGTTCTGAACACTCCTCAATTCTAAGAAGGGTGAGAGAGGTGAGGAAGCTACAGATGAAAAGTTGGAAGCTAGCAGAGGTTGGCTTCTGAGGTTTAAGGAAGGAAGCCATCTTCATAGTACAAAAGTACAAGGTGAAGGGGCGGCACCTGTGGCTCAAAGGAGTAGGGCACCAGCTCCATATACTGGAGGTGGTGAGGTGGTGGGTTCAAACCCAGCGCTGGCCAAAAACTGCAAAAAAAAAAAAAAAAAAAAAAAAGTACAAGGTGAAGCAACAAGTACTGATGATATAGAAGTGGCTGCAGGTTATATAGGAGATATAGCTGACATCACTGACAAAGGAGGCTACACTCAACAACTGATTTCCAGCATACATGGAGAAGCCTTCCATTGAAAAAAAGATGCTAGCTAGGACTTTCATAGCCAGAAAGGAGAAATCAATGCCTCTCTTCAAAGCCTCAAATAACAGGCTGATTATCTCACAGGGACTAATATGGTTGATGACTTTATGTTGAAGTCTGCTCATTTATAATTCCAAACATTCTAGGGCTCTTCAGAATCATGCTAGATCTACTCTGCCTGTGCTGCAGCAAAGCCATCATGACGACATATCTGTTTACAGCATGGTTTATTTTACTGAATACTATAAGCCCAATGTTGAGACCTACTGCTTAGAAAAAAGATTCCTTGCAAAATATTACTGCTCCTTGACAATGCACCTAGTAACATTCCAGCTCTTATGGAGATGTACAAGAAGATAAGTTTTGTTTTCATGCTTACTATCACAAATTCCATTCTGTAGCCGACAGATCAAGGAGTAATTTTGGCTTTCAAATTTTATTATTTAAGAAACACACTTCTAAAAGAAGAAAATGGCTGAATAGAGACATCGGTGACCAGATTATCTTAGACAGAAGAAAAGTTTTAGATGAAAAAACCTATAGATCAGCTGTAATTCTGGGATAAAAGTGCCAGAACCTACCAGAAATTGTGCAGGAAGAAGTTGTGGAGAAGAACAAGAAGGAGATGGACAGAGATCAACCTCCTAGAAGTGTGGGGCCCCATGGAAAAGGTAGGTCAGGGGTTTAATTCTCTTACACTCACATCTTTGTTAGATAGCAGCTCCAGAATTGCTGAAGTGCTTTTTATCCTCATGAGCTCAAAAGCTACTATGACCAAGAAACTGAGAGTTTTTTAAAAACAAAGCACCAGGCTATCAGCCTCCGTTGGGTTGCTTCCTATTATCAGAGATGCAAGCCACGAATGTGGGCACTGTACATAATGCTTTTCTACCCATTGTTTGCCTTTGTCTTACTTCCCCGAGGATCTTCAGCCACTCTTCTGTTTTCATGTTGAATCTTCCCCTATTTACTTTGTGAATCCAGAATCACCTTGATACCAATGCCAGGAAAAAATACAACAAAAAAAATAAAAATATTAACTGTCTCTTATGAATATAGATGCAAAAATCCTCAACAACACACAAGCAAACCAAATTCAAAAAAATAATCCACCATGAGCAATTGGGCTTCATCCAAGGGATAAAAGGATAGTTCAACATATATAAATCAATAAATGAGATTCACCAAATAAACCAAAGCAAAACAAATACCATATGATCATCTCAACAGATGTAGAGAAAGTATTCAACAAAAATCTAGCACTTCCATGATAAAATATGCTCAATAACACAGGCATAGGAGAACTATCTCTCAAAATCATAAAAGTCATAGATGACAAACCCATAGCCAACATCGGGGTCCCCAATGACCACATGAGAGAGCCAGACACCAATGCAATCACATGAGGGCGTTTTATTCAAGCCCAAGCCTGGGCTGCCAGCACTCCCAGATGCAGCTGGGACCAAGAGTCCCATGCTCATTGTGCAAGGGGTTTTCATGAGGGCGATATGGGGTGAGGGGTGTGGGAAGCAAAGTGTGGCCCTTGGTTTGGTTATTTCTTGTGCCTATACTAGAGTTTAAAGCTGATAGGGTCCCGCCAATCTTAATAGTGGGGGGCGGGGGGGGGGGCTGACACACTCTGGGAGATAGGGACGGACTCTGGGAGATAGGGAGGGGTGTGGTTTGTTAAGAAACAAAACTAGGAACTTTTAGGTTTTCTAAAAATGGAGGATGAAAGCCCCAAAAGCCTAAAATGGCATCATGACATCACTTGGTCCTTCAGAACAAGACAAAGGTGTCCACTGTTACCACTTTTATTCAACATAGCACTAGAAGTCCCAGCCTGAACAACTTGACAAGAGGAAAAAAAAAAAAAAAGAGTTTATCTAAATTGGGAAAGAACAGGGCAAACTATCATTTTTTACTGACAATATGATCTTGTGTCTAGAAAATTCCAAAGACTGTTCCAAGAGACTCCTAGAATTGAGAAATAAATATAGCAAAGTTTCAGGTTACAAAATCAATGTACACAAACCCGTAGCATTCATCAAGATGAGTGTTAAATCAGAGACTCAATACCATTACAATTGTTACAAAGAAAATAAAATGCTTAGGATATGTTTAGTCAAGAAGGTGAAAGATCTCAACAAGGAGGACTTTGAAACATGGAGGAAGGAAATCACAGATGACTCAGATGAATGGAAAAACATGTCATGCTCATGGATTGGCAGAATCAACACTGTTAAAATGTCCACACTACCCAAAATGATTTACAGATTTAATGCAACCCCATCAAAATACCAGTGTCATACTTCAGAGATCTTGAAAAAATAATTCTACAATTCATGTGGAACCAAGAAAAGCCCAAATAGTTAAAGCAATCTTAAGAAAAAGAGGAAATCTGCAGGCATCACATTACCAGACTTTAAAGTATACTGCAAGTCTGGAGTTACCAAAACAACACGGTATTGGTACAAAAATAGAGACAAAAACTAATGGAACAGAAAGATAACCCAGGTATAAAACCATCTACTCACAACCAACAAAATCAATATACCAAACCAGTTCTATTTGTAGCAATGAGCAGTCAGAAAGTTAAATTAAAACTATTATTTATAATGGCATTATAATTATTACTTAGAGATACATCTCATAAAATATACATATGTCCTGTACTTTTCTTAAGAACTACACAATTCTGATGAGAGAATTAACAAAGACAAATAAATGAAGAGAAACCCCATGTTTATGGGTTGGAAGAATCTGATATTATAATTCTCTCCAATTTGATACAGAGATTTAATGTAATCCCCAAAGATTTGAAATCTTACCTGATTTCAAAGGTTATTATAAAGCTACACTTAATAAAGATATTGTGGTATTGGCACAAAGATAAATAAATATATCAATAAAACAGAATAAGGAGTTCAGAAATAGATCCACATATTCATGGTCAGATAATTTTCACCATAGGTGCAAAGCTAATTAGGTGAAAAAAAAAATAGTCTTTTGGGCAGCACCTATGGCTCAGTGAGTAGGGCACTGGCCCCATATACCTAGGGTGGCGGGTTTGAACCCAGCTCTAGGCCAAACTGCAACAACAACAAAAAAATAGCCGAGCATTGTGGTGGATGCCTGTAGTCCCAGCTACTGAGGAGGGTGAGGCAAGAGAATCACTTAAGTCCAAGAGCTAGAGTTGCTGTGAGCTGTGACATCCCGGCACTCTACCCAGGGTGACAAAAAAACAACAACACGTTTTTTCAATTTTGCTGACATGCTAGAAAATTTGGATATGTATGTGCAAAACCTTAAATCAGTTTGCATTCATACCTGGCACTATAAATAAAAGTTAACCCATAGTGAAGCATAGATCTATAAGACTGTAAGAGTTCTAAAATAAAACGAAGAAGAAGAAAATTTTTGTGACACTGAGTCAAGCTAAGTGGCAAAATATAGTTCATAAAAGGAAATAAATAATAACTGAAATTCACAAAAGTTAAGAACATCTACTCTCTAAAAGGCACTATTGAGAAAATGAAAGTACAAGCCACAAACCAAAAGAAAATATTTGCAAATCACACACGTTAAAGGATTTATATCCGTAATCTATAATCTATAAAGAAATCTCAAACTCATTACTAAAAAAAAAAAAATCTAAAGAAAAAGTGGCAAAATATATACATTTTTTAATTTCCTAGAAAAAAGACATTGTCTTTATTTAAATTTTTGTTTGCCTTTTTTTTTTTCACCATATATTGGTTTTATAGACCATTTGACGCATTTTCATCACACCTCCCCGTTCCCTCCTCTCCCTTTCCCTGTTCACCCTATTCTTAGGTTATAACTGGGTTATAGCTTTCATGAGAAAGCCATAAATTAGTTTCATAGTAGGGCTGAGTACATTGGATACTTTTTCTCCATTCTTGAGATACTTTACTAAGAAGAATAAGTTCCAGCTCCATCCATGTAAACATGAAAGAGGTAAAGTCTCCATGTTTCTTTAAGGCTGCATAATATTCCATGGTGTACATATACCACAATTTATTAATCCATTTCTGGATCAATGGGCAGTTGGGCTTTTTCTATGAATTAGCAATTATGAATTGGGTTGCAATAAACATTCTGGTACAAATATCTTTGTTATAATGTGATTTTTGATCTTCTGGGTATATGCTTAGTAGAGGAATTATAGGATTGAATGGCAGATCTATTTTTAGATCTCTAAGTATTCTCCAAACATCTTTCCAAAAGGAATGTATTAATTTGCATTCCCACCAGCAGTGTAGAAGTGTTCCCTTTTCTCCACATCCAC